>JAQZBX010005797.1:0-55193 GCA_029593785.1 Cabassous unicinctus
TTTTTTTTTTTTTATCCATTCTGCCATTCTCTGTCTCTTGTCTGTAGAGTTCATTTTATTTACATTTAAAGTAACTACCAATAAATTCAGGGCATTCTTCTTCCATTCAACTATTTTGTCTTTGTAAATATTATACCTTATTTGATGCTCAATTCTTTCACTGATACCTATTTTCATATTCTCATATTTATTTGATATTTTTGTACTCTAACATATTGTGTTCCTACTAATTTCTTTCTGAATATGTATCAGGTATTATATTTTTGGTTACCATGGTGTTAAGATTTAACATCCTAAATATATAACAATCATAATTGATTTGATAACATAACTTCAATATCATACACAAACACTGTTCCTATACTTCTCCATCCCCAAACTTTTTTCTTTTTTTTCTGACAATGATCCAAATTTTACATTTGAAAAGTGTATATTCCAAGCCATCAATTTATCATCATTTTTATACATTTGCATTTAACACCCTTACCAGAGATCTTTATTTCTTTATGCTACCATGATCTAATATCAAATGTCCTTTCTTTTCATTCTGAATAACTCCCTTTATTATTGCTTGCATGTCAGGGATATTGGTGATTAATATCTTCTTCTATTGTTTATTGGGTAATGTCTTAATGTCTCCCACATTTTTGAAAAAAATCTTGTGGATATAAAATTCTTATTTGGCAGTTATTTTCTTTTAGTACTTTAAATATTTCATACCACAGTGTTCTTGCCTCCATGGTTTGTGATGAGAAATCTGAACTTAATCTACTGGTATTTCATCATACATAACTCATTGCTTTTCTCTTATGGCTTTAAGAAGTATCTCCATGTCCTTGGCATTAGAAAGTCTTATTACTCTTTGTCTGAGTATGGTTCTCTTTGAGTTTACCCTGATTGGGTTTCACTGGCCCTTTTGAATGTCTTTATTCATATATTTTGTTAAATTTGAGAAACATTTTATCATTATTTCTTGAATAATCTTTCTGTCCCTTTTCTTATTTCTTCTCTTTCTGGGATTCCAATAAGACATATTTTGTTACACTTGATGGTATACCATGGGTCTCATAGGCACTGTTTGCTCTTTTTTAATTCTTTTTTCATTTTGCTCAGCAGCCTGAATTGTTTCAATTGTCTTGTCTTCCAGATCACTGATTCTTCTGTCACATCCCTCCTGCTGATGGAAGCATACAGGATATTTTTCATTTCAATTATTTTGTTCCTCAACTCCTGTATTTCTATTTGGATCTTATGGAGAATTAATAGAGAGTCCCATATTGGTCATTTATTGTTTTACTCATATTCATTCTTTGTTTCTTCATATTTTCCTGTATTTCTTTAAGCATATTGGGGAATTTTTTAAAAGTCTTTGTCCAATAAATCTAAGCCTGGTCCTGTTTGTTGATGATTTCTGGTTTTTATCTTCTTCCCTTGGATGGTCCATTATTTCCTATTTATTTGTCTTGTAATTTCAGTTCCACAGCATACATTTTAATATTTTAAAGTGTTAACTGTGGGATTGAGTTACTGAGCTGTTTCTTCTTTAAGTATTTATCCAACTACAATCTGACAGAAATTTCCTTGAGTACCAGGATCTAAGCCAAAGAAAAAAAACAAAGCAAAATCACCTTTCACAGTCTTTTCAAATTGATTTTGATTTGGCTGTAGTCTCCCTCGGTGTTAGCCCTGCTATCCAGAAGAACAGCCTGGGGCAAATGTAAATTACAGGATCCTCTTTTTTTATTGAGCCTGCTTGGATCCATGGACATTGCTTCTTTTGCTGGGCATGTGCTTGTTAGCAGTGTTAGGAATTCCAAAACTTACTTTCTACAGAAGTTCAAATGAGCTCCACCACTATTCACTTTCAAATAGGCTTTTACTTCCTCCTTGGTGTTTTCTTGTGTGACTTAATGCAGGCAGTCCTTTGCACAGGCCACATTGGCTTAATTATTTTTCACACTTTCCCTGCTGTGGGCAAGCAGTTTCTCTTCATTCAGAACAATATAGAAGGATGAGACTGAGGTAAGTACTCCAGCTCATACCCTCAGACTTCCACTTGATAGATCAGAATTGACACTTGCAGCCCAGTATGTGCAAAGGAGCCACATTGCTCTCTCTGGAACAGGGCCTGGAATCCACAATGGGTGGCTCCATCCAACATTCAGGACAGTTTGAGGAAGGGATCCATAAAGGTGCAAGGATTTCTTCTATTGCTATTGAAGTGGTGTTTTCTTTTTTTATCACTTACACAATTAATTCAGCCCATTAGCTGTTTTCATAATTTTGAGGCAGTTTATTGTCTTTAAAATTCCTGTGCCACAATTGCCAAAATGCAGTTGGAACAGGGGTCACCCTCGTAGAAGACCCACAGCAATCTCAAATAACTAATCAAAAATATTTGTTATCAATCAGATTACACACACTTGGGATTTGGAGGACTTTGTCTTTACACCAAGAGCTGCAGTCCACAGTGCTGCACAATGTTCCACCAGACTCTGGATTTTAAAATATTTGATTCACACAGTCCTGCCATTTCAATAATATGGTTTTAATGGGAGGATTGTTTCCTGGAGGATCTTTCTCAAACATCTTCCACAATCCTCCCTTCAATTGTTTTTCTACTTTTAATTTTAATGATTTTTGTTCTTATAATTACTATTCCCGTTCTTTCCAAGTTTTTAGTTTTCATTTTTCTTCCTTTCTGGTTTCTCTATGTGGAAATTTATATCATTTAATTGAGACATTTCTTATTTCCTTATATATACATAAAATGTTATAAATTACCCACCACAAACTGGATTAGAAATATGTCATAAATTTTAACATGTTTTGTTTTCATATTGTTCAGTTTTAAATATTTTCTTATTTCTCTGGATATTTCACCTTGAAATCAAGAATTATTTAAGAATTTGTTTTTTAATTTTCTAGTGTTTGGAGGTTTTCCTATTATTTTCCTCCTGCTCGTATGTCATTTAAATGCATTAACAATTGGGAAAATTCTTTTTATGAGTTTTTTTCTTTTTTTATATATTTGAGAAGATTTGTTTCATTATTAAGTGTAGGTTTATTTTGATGAATGTTCCATTTGTATTTAAAATTTTTTTATTATGAGTTTTCATAGGAAATGATCCTTAAATGTTAATGATGCACTATGGTTCTAATATAGGGTTTCTGGGCTTTATTATACTGATTCTATTGATGACTAAAGGAAGAGTGTTAAAATCCCCACATATAACTATGGATTTGTCTATTTTGCATTTCAGTTCTGTCAGTTTTTGTTTTATGTATTCTGAAGTTGTTCTTAATTATTTACACATGGAGAATTATGTTTCATGTTTAACTTTTCATCACAATATAATATCTCACATTGTCAATGTTAATTTTCCTTTCTCTAACATTTATTTTGCTGATATTAATATGACATGCAAATTTCTTTTTCATCGTGCTTGCATGGTTTATATTTTAATCATTTTAATTTTAATCTGCTTATATCCCTGTATTTCAAATGAAAATCTATAGTTTATATTTTGGTCATTTTTAAAGTCAATTTTCACAATATCTGTGTTTTAATTAGTCTAAATATATAATGTACATTAAAACCAATTTTGGGAAAGTTAGATTTTAATCAAACATTTTGTTATTTGTTTTATGCTGTTTTTCCTAAAATTGTTTATTCCTGTTTCCTCTTCATTCCCTTTGGGCATATTTGAACCACTTTTAGTATTACATTGTCCTATGTCTATTGTTTTATTTGAAAATATTTTTTTGTATATTTTTGATTAACTTTTCAAGTTGTTTTAGTTACTCTTATATATTTCTATTGCTGTGTTAAAAATGCCTCAACCTAGTGACTTATGACACAACAAATTGTCATTTTGCAATCTCCAGGCTCAAAAGTTGAAGTATCATTTTGATGAATTTTCTGGTCATGATCACAGAAGGTCAAAATCAGGCTGTCTTTAGAATTATGTTTCTTGCTCAAAACTCTGCAAAAGAATCTGCTTCCATTTTCATTCAAGTTTTGACATAAGCTACTTTCAGAGACTGAACTGTCTGTTTCCTTGCAGGTTTCTAATCAGACCCTCACTTGACATTTTAAAGTCACCTGCAATTTTTCTCACAAGACTTCTTATGTTTTCAAAGCCACCAACATTGTGCTGAGTCGTTTTCACATTTCATATCTTTCTGACATCTTATTCAGCCACCAGCCAGAGAAATGTCTCTGATTTTAGGGGCACATGACATTACATTGAAGTCACCAGATAATTCAAGAAAATAATACTATTTTTTTCAGGATAGCTTAATTCTTTATTTGATATTATATACATATTTAATTACATTTGTTCCCTTTCCCAGCTTCACATATAAGGGAAAATTTCAGCATCTTATAATCCTAGTCACATTCCACCTTGTATCCCTGACATGATCAAGTTATTTTCCCATGTCCCACAGACACTAAAATCTCCCAGTAGAATACTGAAGGGTTATTTTAAAGTCAAATGTGTCATATAAAATAAACACGGAAGTGATATCTCATCATATTATCATGATCTGGAAATTAGGGCATAGAATCCATGGTGTAGCATATTTAGACATTTTGCTTAACACAACAATGCACGTTAATTTTCAGTCATCTTAGAATCACTATTTTATCATTTTCAGTGAAATGAAGAAATCAATTTCTTTGGCCCTCTATGTTTTATTTGTCTTAAGTTTTAGTATTTGCATCTATTATAACTCCTATGAAACAATGTTATATTTGTGTGTTTTAACATCCAAAATATATTAAAGGAATCATGGAAGAATCATATATTAGATTTACACAGATGTAGCATTTCTGTTGCCTTTCTTTCATTAATGATATTATAAAATTCTTTCTGATATCATTCTCTTTCTGTCTGAATAACTTCGTTTTACCAATATTTTACAATAAGTATCTTAGTAATGAAATCCCTTAGTTTACTTTATCTGAAAATATCTTTATTTCACCTGCATTCCTGTATTTGTCTGGTCACTCCAGATAAACCCAATGAAAAGTGAGGCTGGCAAGTCTGAACTTCACAAAGCAAACTCCTATATGGATTCTCTAATAAGGTCATATTGAAATCCTTAGTTTGAATTCCCCAGGGGATAAATGGCTGACTAGAAATTCTAGCAAGAGTCTGCATTGATGTTGAGGCAGTGATAAAACCCTCAATTCTCACCTCCAAAGGTTTGGATATGGAGATAACCCAAATTGCTAAAGGCAATTTTCCTTTGTCACTTAGTGGATGCAATTGACTCTTTGTAATGCAAATTCCCAACTACAAAATACCTTCATTCTTAAAAGTAAGCCAGTGTTTGACCAAAAAATTGGACACAATAATTTAGACAAGTAAACAAGTGAAATTAGCCACTACAATTCCTGAAGGATATTTTTGTTTATAAAAATTCTGAATTATATCCTTCACAATTTTATACATTAGGCTCCATTTCTTTCTAGCATCCATGTTTACTGATGAGAATCCACATTCATTTCATAATTGCTTCTGCATATATAATGTATCATTATTGTGTGGAATCTTTCAAAATTTTTTTCTTTGTCTTTAGAATATGGAAGTTTTATGATATGTCTAGGCATGAATATATTTGGTTTCATACTAGTTAAGCTACTTTCCCTTCTGGAAAAGGTAAATGTTTACCTTTCCCCAAATCTGACCTGTTTTCAGCAAGAAGATCCTCTATTTTTTTGCTGTTGTTTTTGTTTTGTTTTTGCACAGTACTTTTTCTCCTTCATATTGAGCCTCCTGTGATATGAATTGTGGGATCTCAGGAAAGAGATGCCCCATTCCTTAAGTGAAACACAGACTGATGTACAGAATTGCTTGGTCTAAACTGGACACTGACTAGTTAAACATTGACAGGCCTACTACAAACTTTAATTCCCACAAGGCTATGTACTCACTCCCTGTGATAACATCAACAAACGCTTCATTTGTGCACTTCAAGTAATACTTGCATAAACTCTGTGCTCATACCTATGTAATATCTTTGTCCTGGGAACCCTTATATTCCCCCTCTTTTACTCACTTATTTGTGGAAAGCTAACTTCATTTTTTGAGGCGCAACCATCAAAAAAGTCTCTCTTTTTCATATGTCCCAGTAAAGCTCATGTCTAAGCATTTGCCTAGTATATTTTTTGGTCTTATGGCTTCCCAAACACATGCCTTTCAATATTGTGTTGAAACAACTGGTGAGCCACAGCCAGAAGACCAAAGTGTTACCAGATTTTGTCTAGGTTCCTGACTATGCTGCAGAAATGAATCTCAAGGGCATGTCGGGTTTGTTAGGCCAGTAATTTATTTAAGTAGAGGGAGGAGAAATGAGAGAAAATAACAGATCATGTGTCCCAGAGAGAGGAAATGGCTGAAGAGTGAAAGAGGGCTGATTTATAGACTACAAGTTCCCATTATAGATTATAAATGCCCAGGTTTTACTTTCATATTCATCTGTGTGGGGGGGACACATTGAAAGCAGGGTGTAGCAGCCAAGAGAAATGGGACAGTTAGTACACCTTTGTGCCTGCTTTTTAAACCATTAATTATTCCACCCCTTTGCTAATGGCATAGGGGATGTTCCAGCTGTTTCTTGTTTTGATTGATTACCCCACCAATCAATCCTCCAGGTGAGCCCAATGATAATGTCCCCGGGGAATATCCAGGGCTTCTCCTGGCTTCTGGAGGGACTCTCATTCTGGATGGCAGAAATCTCACAAGGGTCTTCCAGAAGCCATCTTGGGGGTATCAATGTCCACATGGATTTCTTGCCAGGGTCCAGAATCATCTATTGATTCCCTATTTTACTAGCTGGCTTCATTCCCCGCTTAGAGAGTTTACACCTTTATTCTTAAAGGGGTGCTGAAAGAGAACAGTTGGCTTTGACGTAGACACTACTTAGCTTTGTTTCTTGAAGAGATGTTTCAGGTTGTCCAATGACTAGTACTCGTTCATCTCGCCAGATGCTTCTGGTGAGCTGGCACTTTCCTGGGCAGCTGGCTTCACTTGGGATTACTGCACCAAGCTGGAAATTCCTTTAACTTTAATAGCTGTCAGAGTGATATAACTACAGAGTAAAGTTCCTTCCACTTTAGCTCTAATTGAGAGAGAGGCTTGTTTTCTTGCCAGTTTTGGTCATAACCTTGTTTCCAGGTCCTGGGTGAGGAAAGGTTGCCCATGGACCATCTCAAAGGGGCCAAGCTGAAGTGGGTCTTAGCCACCTCATTTGTTGTTTACCTTCTGGTGGGCATGCTTAACCTTGGAAGGATGGCATGTGGGTTTGTCAGCCCTCCCCTGGGTATGAGTGGGACAGGCTCTTGAACAAGGGCTAAGAAGAACATCTGGGTTAAGCACATTCATTAACTTAGAAAATAAAATTTACCAGGGCTTTTGACATATTCAATGTCCCTCTGTATCATCTAGAATAGAAAAGTTATCACCATAATCATCAGGCATATATCTAGAATAGGATATAGGCACAGTACCTAATACTAATTAATGCACTACTCAATGCATAAGTTTCTCTTTGAGCTGCAATTAATAGATTTAAGTTCCAGGTTTGCAATACCTTACATGTTATCTCTCCATGGGAGCAGGCTATAATGCCAATTGTGTTTAAGTTCTACTCAATATTCTGGTGATAATTGCTCCACTTGTCATGCCCTTCACACAGCCAGCATGCTGCAGCTCCATTGACCCCAGAGAGAAGATAGAAAGGTAGGTTCCAGTATTCCACTGGCCCGGTGCATAGCTCCCTTCAGCACTAAGAAATAGTGCCAGTCTGGAGGTTATATCCATTGCACATTTGGATATATTGAGGCATTGTTGGCTGCTGCAGGAGTTTGAAACTGAAACGTACTCTCCATTAACTTCAGGAGCACAACCAGAAATGTAGTAGATATCTTTATTGTTTTAAGGGTCTGTGACCAACCTAGCTAATAACTCAAATGGAGAGGGAACCTACAGTGTATTGAAGGCCTGGTTTGAATGCACAAGAGAATTTGACAATGATGAAGTCTATCTCTTGATTTTTATACACTTTTTAAATATTTCCAATGCAATGTGTTACAAATCAAATGAACTTAAGTTTTAGTTCCTTGCTTCTTACTTCTACACTTTTACCATGAAGACATTAATTAGCAGGTATTTTACTTTAGCAATACAGGAAAAACTACTTTTTCCAATTTTTTTTTAAATGGTTGAAGATTCCCAAAGGAATCAGGATTATCTTCTTACCACCACTTGAATATGCAGATTGAGGTGGTTTCTGACAGGTTTCACAGCTATAAAGTTGCTTTTTACCATTAATTTCAATTTAAGTTTCTAATTAGTAATGACTTCCTGGAATTAGCCATTTAAATGCTTCAGTTTAGAAGATGCTTTTACCAACTCTTTATAATTGACCACAACCACATAGACTGGTTAATTTACCTTAGATTACAATTAGCAACCAATGGAATTTACTTTATCCATTTAAAATGGCAAATTGACATTTCTTTAACCCAATTTCATTAGATATGAACTTAGCATTCATCACCTCAAAGATTTAATAAATTTATATACTTGGTATTTCAAAAACCTAGGGAGATAACACTGAAGCTAAATAAAATCAAAATTGTTAAATTTCACGCAAAAAATGCTTTTTCCTTCTTTTACAGGAGGGTAAAACTCCTTTAATAAAATTATAAACTGTAAATAATCTTGAAAGCACACTGACTGCTAGGTTCTGGAAATCTGTTTTTAAAGGTCTTTCCATAGCTTTCAAGGACCCTTTTTTCACTTACTGATATTTGGTAAAAGGATTATTAACCACCCTTATTTGGATAGAGAATTCCACCACATAGCAATTTAGTCCACATTTGGAACCACGAGAGAAAGCAGGGTCACTAATACAGTGCAAGGACAGGAGAGAGGGGTGTCTCTACTTTTCTTTCCCCTGTGCTATAGGGACAGAAGCTGTTATGAAATAATCATAAGAAAAGGCAAGGGGTGAGGTTAGGCTTGAAGTGACCATAAAGAAATGTAAGTTCAGTTTAAGATTTCACTTACAATAGTCGGTTTAGGCTAAATCTACCCAGTTATAACTTCAGTTATTATCCTTCTACTGTTTTATAATATAAAGGCATCTATAAATGACCTTAACTGTTACAGTGTCTAGTATGTTTTTACTTTAAGGTGAATTGGGTACCTTTATAAATGAAGCCACAAGAATTTACTAGTAACAACTTTGCTAAGTTTTCTGCTTTTCTAGCAGTTGAAGCAGTTCCACTTGTGATTTATACATTAAATCCACTTGCAAGACAGTATTGACATTGAAAGACTCATTTTTAGGTTACCTTTCCCTGTTATCCAATTTGTAACAGGTGAACCCCAAATCTGATTTCTTAGGAACAAGCAAACTGACAAAGCTAAACACAGATTTCAAAGTTGAACACAAGGTTAAGCACAGATTAAAATGGAAGAGAGTATTTTATACCCTTAGGATTTCAAGGAACATTTTGGTCTTAATTGATGGTACATGACATTTCTTATTTTCCAGGAGAAGTTTAGGAACCAGTTTGGATATTGATCTCTATTCATACATTTTTTAGGCACAACTGAGTTTAAACTAATGGAAGTTTGGGGTGTATTTCCTAATTTCTTTAAGGAGACATGACATGAGGTTTCTGGCACTTAGATCAATCTGTCCTCCTCTTTTACACTGGTTTAACTGGAATTCAGGGTCTTATAAAGAGGCTGCTCTCAGCTATACTGTGGCCACATGGAACAGTAGTAGGCAAATTTGCCTGAATTTTGAGAAGACACTCCTATGGGGAGTTTACTGGTGGGCTAGAGTTCATGTCCATTATTCTAGGAAGAATGAAGAAGTGCTTTTTAGTTGACTGCTTTGGCGTCCCAGAGTCCAAGTCTGAATAAAACGTTCACCACTCAAAATAATTTGCAGGTAATGCTCTAGTCTCAGTATCCTGAGAATTTAATGTTGACAGGTGTCCCTGTGGCTGACCTAGGTCTTGGGGGATGCCTGAAACCCCAAAGTTCAGATTAAAGCACCCAAACTAAATTTGTGGGTGATGTGAGCAGTTGCCCAAACCAAAGCATCTGAGATAAGTCTAAGAGGATGTTTGGCTGCCCTCTGAACAGAAAGCCCAAGGAATTTCTTGGGGGCCATTCAGAATTTACTGCTCTGCTTCTTGGCACCCCTGCATTTCAGGGTCTGACACTGACTGCACTGTGACCCAAATGGAAGCTTCTGAGATAAGTCTCAGGGAATGTTTGGCTGCTCTCTGAATCAAAGTACCCAAGACTTCTTATATCTTGGGGGACATTCAGAGTTATTTCTCTAATTCCTGCCACCTCGGGAATCAGACTGCTACTGGGCATTTCCAGGGCCATTGTAGACTTGGGAGACAGACTGGATAGATCTTAGGGTCAAAAGATCTCAAGGTGGAACAGATTTTGGACTGATGCTGCCAAGTTGAATATTGCTCCTTCCTGGAGAAGGGACAAAAAGCTTCTTCCTATTCTTACAGAGGTCTTAAAAGCCATCCTAAGCTTCTTTAAAGATGAAGCCAAAGCAATAGTCAAATACAATTAATAGGAAAATGAAATAATAATGATACATTTAAATGTAAGAGATAAAATACATGAAGACTTAAAAAAATGAAAAATAAAATAAAATTGAAAGATTGGGATATTCAAAAAATAGAAAAAAAATAAAAAAAATTTTTTTTGACATTTTGTCTTTTATCTCTGCAATATCTGGTGTCCAGGCTGTACCATGGCACATTCCCCCTCTCACTCCCCAGTGTCTCACTATTTTTCATTTAATTTTCAAAGAAGTTTTAGGTCACAGCAAAGTACACACAAAGAATACAAGAGACTTTCATATATCCAACCTCCTCCCCCTTTCCTCACCCCATATATTTAAACCTTTTTTTAATGGGGATGGTAGCATTGTTATAGCTGATATGCAGATAGTGAAACATAGCTACTAAACATTGTCAATGGTTTACAGTATAGTTTACATTTTAGACTGTACACTTTTATAAATTTTGATGATATTTATTATATTCTGTGTCCATCATTGTAAGGTAATAAAAAACATTTCCACTGAAGACAAAATACCCACTGTTTGATCTATTCTGTAGTGATTTCATTGGGTTGGGTGATGCAGGGTTGACAGTTGGGTTGATTGGGAAATGTGGGTTGGAATACCCAGGATACTGGGAGGAGAATTGTGAGAGGGACCAGCTGAACACTCGGGATTTGTGGGTATGAGGTTGAACGTACAGAGGTGGGAATGCTCCTGTGACAATATGACAAGGAAGGTCACTAGTTTGGGATGTTGGTTTGGGGCGGGCATTTGGGACAGAGCACATCTGGAGCAGACTTCTAGGGAGTGTGTGAGTGTTTGTGTTCATCCTGTCATATTGTGTTGTGTCAGTGGGTGGAGACCTACACAATGAGTGGGAAGGAAATGGGCTCTGATCTTTGGGAGGACCTATTCACTCAGAAAAAGACAGGTGGAGGTCTCTTTAGAGAAAGGGTGGTTCCTGATAGGAGAGGACAGACCAGTGTGTCAAGTCCTCTTGCTGCATGTAACTATGAATCTTGTCATCCAATGAGTCAAGCCAGGGGGTCATTGTAGGCCCTGGGGGGATGGGGAGCAAGGAACATAATGGATCAAACAGGGGATATTTAGTGGTCAGTGGAAATGTTTTTTATTACCTTACAGTGATGAACACAGGATGTTGTAAATATCATCAAAATTTATAAAAGTGTACGGTCTAAAATGTAAACCATACTGTAAAGCATTGACAATGTTTAGTAGCTATGTTTCACTATCTGTAAATCAGTTATAACAATGCTACTATCTGTATACAAAAAAGTTTTACTATGGGATAAGGAAAGGGGGAAGAGGTTGGGTATATGTAAGTCTCTGGTATTCTGTTTGTGACTTTGCTGTGACCTAAAACTCCTTTGAAATTTAAATGAAAAATAGTGAGACACTGGGAAATGAGAGGGGGAAGGTGCCACGGTACAGAATGGACACCAGATATGGCAGAGATAAAAGCCAAAATGTTAAAAAAAAATTTTTTTTTAATTTTTTTAATTTTTCTTTTTTTAAAATATCCCAATCTTTTAATTTTATCTAATTTTTGGTTTTATTTTAAGTTTTCATGTATTTTATCTCTTATATTTAAACTTAACATTATTATTTCATTTTCCTATTAATTGTATTTGGCTATTGTATTGGCTTCATCTTTAAAGAAGCTTTGGATCACAGAAGGCTCACAACTTGGATGGGAGAGGATCATTGGTGGGGTTTGTGAGGGATGGGGTAGTGCATGGGAGGAAGTTCACCTGAACATACATAAAAGGTATATAAAATTGTTCAAATGTTCACCAGGAAGGGTCACAGTGGGTAGAGAATCACTCAATTAATGTGTGAATACTGAATTCCCATCCTGGAAAGCTCTGCCACGTTCTCCAAGAGAGCAGCAACAGTCCCCCAAGTGCAGCAGCAGGGTCTGGCAAAGGAGGATGATCCACAGATGGGCTCTTGTTATTGATGATTAGCCTTAAGAGTCTTTGCTTTTGAAATTGAAACTTAGCCTATTTTTATGGGGTGCCTAAGCATTGCCTCCTGAGAGCCTCCCTTGTTGCTCAAATGTGTCCTCTCTCTAAGCCAAACTCAGCATATGAATGCATTACTTTCCTCCCTGTGTCAAACATGACTCCTGGGGATGAGACTCCATGGCAAAGAGGGATTAGTACCAAGTGCCAACTAGCAATATGACTGGAAAAAGACCTCAAATAAAAGGGGGAAAGGGTAAAAACAAATGAGTTCATATAGCTAAGAGACTTCAAAGTGAGTTGGGAGGTCATCCCAGAGGTAACGCTTATGCATATCTCAGTAGGACCTCATAGGCTTCCAATATGAATATCAACCCAAACAGAGAGGCTCCTGAGGGCTCTGGGACACCCAGGTCCTATGTCAGGGCAGATAGCTCCAGAGTTTGGTGCATTATCAGTGGGCTCTACTTTGGAATCTGTGCTCCTGAAAGTTGCAGACTTGGACTCAAAAATGTTTCCTTGCACATGGTTCAATCTGTCCCTTCTATTCAAACCTATATGTAGTGCAGGAGTTTGTAAGTGTACATCCAGAGACTGGAGTCTTTGGGCTATCCATGTGCCAGCTGGGCCCATAATCTTGGTGGAGCTGCAGCTCCTACTCTACAGCTCAATGGACTCACTCTGGACACCTGGTGTGGGGATGATGATGGACACAAGCCATGCCAGGGAATGGAGAGAGTCTGCAGCTGCAGACAGGATAATTCCATCCATCTTATCCATGGGATATAAGACCCCTCTCACTTGGAGGTGGAGTGACATCACCATCCCAGAGTCCTCAGGTTTGGGGGAAGAGCTATGGACTAGAGTTGACTTACTGGTATTCTGTTACAGACATATTGTGATACAAGCAATGGAAGAAATTACAAAATTAATGTGGAGCCAGTGGCCACTGGACACTCTGGGCCAGGGAGAAAGAAAAGCAGTTGTAATACAGGGGCTTTTACAGGACTTGGGAATTATCCTGAGTGACATTGCAATGACAGATATAGGCCATTTTATATCATCATATAACATTCAGAACTGTGTGGGAGAGAGTGTGGTCTACAATGTGACCTATGGTCCATGCTTAATGGCAAAGCCCCAGGATGTGTATATCCATTGCAGGTGATGTGCCACACTAATGAACGATGTTTAGGTGGGAGGTTGTGGGAGGTGTGGGAGGTGGGGCATATGGAAATCCCTATAATTTTTGTGCAACATTTATGTAATCTAAGTATCTTTTTATAAATAAAAAGAAATTATTATTAGAAAGAAAAAAAAAAGAAAAAAGCCATCCTAGTTTTATGACTTTTCTGTTTGGTAGTTTCCAAGTTACCCCAGCCATCAAAAATGCCATTAAGTGATTAGAGATCAATTGTTCTAGCTAACAAGCCTTGGGGCCCTGAGGCAATAACTTCCTCACTAGCAAGTGCATTTTCAGTATTACAATTTTTAAGACATTCCAAAGCATTTTAAGACAAACCTCTAATGATAAATTCAGTAGTAGAAAGTAGGAAGGTAAAACATGGGTGAAAGTAAATTATGAGAGGAACACTGACCTGTGACCCCCTGGGGAAGGGAACTCCCACAGCATCCATCTTCAGCCCTGCCCACCACTGCCTTCCCACCCAATCCCAGACCAGGTAGCTGGTGTGGTCATTTAGAAGGTGGTCTTGCAAATCTATGAACACACTGAGAGGTGCACACCCCTCCCTGGCTGTGTCATTGCCCTGAGTCATTGCCCTGCCAAGGAAGAGAGAGGGCAGGAGAAGGCAAAGCCTTGAGGGCAAAGCCACCTGACTGCTAAAAGGGCTTGAAAAATGAGTTTTGCAGCACCCATTGCTCAACCAGGTGACCTCTGTCTTGGCAGGGACCTGCTTTGAGCCCCAGCCCTGTGCCCCAGCCCTCTCGGCCAGGATCAGATCTCACAAGCCTGGGTATATGGCATGGACACAGAGAGTTCCTGTGCCCTGGCCCCTTCCATCCCAGGATTACATCCCGTGGGGGCTTGTAGGCAAACCTGTTTAAAATGGATAACCAAAATAAGGCATTAAACAGGCTGTGGCCATTGTTTCACTCACCAATAACCTCCTGGCTGGCACTCAACAAATATGTTACTGGATTTTGTCAAGGTTCTTGACTATGCTGCAGAAACGAATTTAAAGAACACATTGGGTTGGTTAGACCAGCAATTTATTAAGTTAGGGAGAGAGGAGAAATGGGAGAAAATAGCAGATCATGGGTCCCAGAGATAAGAAAGGGATGAATAGTGATAAATAGGGCTGATTTATAAACTACAGTTTCTCATGATAGATTACAAATGTCCAGGTTTAACTTGCATGTTGATCTGTGCAAGGAGGACATGGTGAGAGCAGTGTGCAGAAGCCAAGAGGAATGAGAGAGTTTTTCAGCCTTTGTGCCAGCTTTTAAAACCATTAATTATTCCACCCCTTTGCTAATGGCCTAGGAGGAGTTTCAGCTATTGGCTGCTTTGATTGATTACCCCATTCATCAATCCCCGTGTTGGGCCCAATGATAATGTCCCTGTAGAATATACAGAGCTTCTCCTGGCTTCTGGAGAGAATTTCATTCTGGATGGCAGAAATCTGGCAAGGATCTTCCAGCAGCCATCTTGGGCATATCAATGTCCATATGGAGTTCTTGCCAGGTTCCAGATCCATCTATTGATTCTCTATTTTACTAGCTAGCTTCAAAAGGACCACTGGGAGTGGTGTACATGAGCTCTGGGAAGGGAGAATCCTTGGGAAAAATCCTGATTGTCCTTTTATATCCATATGGGGAGGGGTGGCTGCCCTCCTAGATGAATGTGACCAGACACATGAGGACCATAAAGAGAGTATGGAGTTGCCCTCTTGCTTGATTGTTGTGGAACTCTCTGTGCATATGGGGATGCCCCCAAAATGTTGATGGGAGAAGAGAGCATTCTGCAAGAACAAAAGATTAGGAAGTTTAGTAAATATATCTGACATGCTGCCACAGCATTTGGGCTGGCCATAACTAGGGGCAGTAAGGTTAGCTGTAGTAGATTGTCTCAAGGAAAACAAAGAAATCCCCATTTAGAAGAAAAGTTAAAGCTAGAAAGGGATATGTAGACTTCCACCTCCACACAAGTCTCTCTGAACAACTAGATAAGAAGGAGATAGTAATTCAATTGTAGAAATTTTTAAAAAATCTTTAAATCATGTTAAAGAACTTGTACAAAAAAGGCTTAATTACAGATACAACATCTCACATAAAATATTCTGCTAAAGAGTTAACTGAGATATGGAAAATATTCAGGCAGCAACTGTGCAAACCCCCTGCCACCTGGATGGTATAAATGTGGCTTGTGGAGGCTGATGGAATTAGTTTAACTGCTGGAGAAGAAGGAAAACTTAGCAACATTAATTTCTCTGTTTTGTTCCCATGTTAATTCTAATTGAGCCTGGGTAGCCACATTGATAAAATTGGTGCTGTTAAAGTTCAGTAACTTTTGAACTGGACAACTTTATGAAAGTAATAGAGAAAAAATAGAAAAATGTTAGTTTCTTTGTAAGCTTGCAATTAAATTATGGCAAAGTGCTGATAGCAACCAGCATACCCTGCCAACTTGCCTCTGAAAAACTGTTTCTAGTATTGCATGCTACTGGGTATTTTAAATGTAGAGAAGTTATGTTTGCATGTAACCAAACTGAACCATTACTCTGACAAGTTTGTGTAGTGTTGATGGTAATTGCATGTTGTAAGAGATTTGCTTGGAGACAGTTCCCAAAAGTATTTTCGTAACTTAATTATGTAAGTTATTGAAGTTGGGGAATTGCTGGATTCTTCTAGGTTCTTGGTTATATCACACAAAAGAATTTAAGAACATGCCAGTTTAGTCAGGCCAGTAAAAAGAATTTGTTGAGAAATGAGAGAAAAGAACAGTTTATTGAGGAATGGGAGAAAGGAACAGAATTATGCATCGAGATCTTGATATGGGCTCCTTTAGGCAGAGAGAGCATTTGGGATTGAGAATCTGTCTTTGTTAAGCCCACTCTTCACCCCACCCCCTTCTTAATTTTGGGAGAGGAGCCCTAGCAGTTTGCTGTCCTTATTGGTTGCCCCACCTGTTAGCTTTCAAGGGACCAGTGATGAGGCCGCACCTGTTTGGAATTATCTGGGACCTCCTCTTTACCGCAAAAAGTGTGGGGTAGAAAAGACCATGGGACCTCATGTTCAGGGTCTTGTCAGGGTCCTCCAGCTTTATTTTTAGTAGTATGAATTTCCAGGTGGGGTCTAGTGGCCATATTCTCTGCTGGCTCTCAGCTGTGACCCATCTTCTCCTCATTTCCCTGTACTAACTGCCTCAACATGCCCTCAGAGAGATTATGCCTTTATTCTTAAGAAGAGTTGAAGGGCAAGTTCAGCCTGTCCTTTCACTCAGGTCTAAACAACAGGAAGGAAGAGCAGGGGTAATGGGCATTCAGGTTAACCCTTCACATCCCTTTTGTAAGGATCTCTTCAAAGTGCTTTTGAAAAGAGTTTGACTTTGTGCCACACTCTCATTTTCTTTTACTTGCTTTCTTTTTAAATTCCATTCTAAAAGGTATCTCATCCTTTTTTAATTTTGTAACTACTAGTCAATTATTCATTGTTTAGAATACTGTTATTTTTTAAGAATATATGATTTTCCTTTCTGTCTTAATGCTGTTCCAAACCCAAAGAAAGTATAATTTTATTCAGGTTGCATGATTTGGTGGATATACTAAAAAGAAAATAAATTATGCTTATAATCAGACATAAAGTAAATATGTATTGAATCACAGTGACCTATGTCATTTTTGAGTAATTCTCTTTTGTTTTTTTTTAAAAAAATCCTTTGCTAAATGTATTGTTAATAAGCAAAATTAAAATTTAAATAATCTCAAGATTATAACCAAAGAAACCTTACCATTCAGGAAATCTGTCCTCTTTGGAGGATGAAATCACTAGTTTGACAGGGCCTCTGAGATGTATGACCCATGAGTGTCCTTCATAAAGAATAACCTTGTTTTTAAAGGAACTAGCAGCAGAATTGTTCATATGATGAAGCATAAATGTGAATGTCTGAGTGAATTTTACCTAGTGATAAAAGAAACATTATCACAAATTTTGCTTCTCTATAAAGTGTGCTAAACAAGTATTCCTGTTACAGAAATTAAGCTTGTTTCCTCATTACTCAGGCATGTTTTTTATGTTTTAATTCATGTGCTTTTTAAAAATGAGTAATGAAAATTTAATTGAAATACATGTGATATGTATCAGATCATTAACATATTCTATTATTTCTGCCCAATATTAAAATAGATACTAATAGAATGTCCATTCTTTTTTATTCTAGGGTATGTTATAGGTGATTGATTTAAAATGGTACCTAATGATACATATGTGATATGTAGACTGTACAGAAAAGTTTGAAAATATAATACAAAGTTACTTAAATATGGTACTAGTGCTAGTACTACAAATGACATATTGCATGAGCTAGCTTGAATAACATAGAAAAGAAATTTAGAGGCATCAGTGAGTTGACATGGCTTTTCATGGAACTCAAATGAAATCATACAATATGTAATACTTTGTGTCTGGTTTCTTTCACTTAGCATAAGAGTTTTTGTTATTTTTTTATTGTAACAATTATAATTTTTTTAAAATTAGAGATTTTTAAGTTTGTATAAATGTCATGTAAGAAATTAAACATTTCCATATATGCCTATATTGCAATATGAGTGCTATGGTTAATGCCAGCTACTGTGTTGGGGTTGATTGTGGGAGCCTAGGGACTGGGAAGCCCTCTCCCTTAAATGAAATACAGTCTGAAGTATGTAGCCATGTGACATAAACTGGACACTGACCAGTGAAAAGTGACAGGCCTACTGCAAACATTAATTTCCCAAGGCTGTATACTCCCTCCCTGTATAACATCTCCACACACCCTGTTTGTGCAACTCATGTAACATCTGTTGAAACTTTGTTCTCATAACCTATGGAATGTCTTTGTCCTGAGACCCCTTATATTCCTTCTTCTTCCCTCACTTCTTTGCAGAGCACTAACTTCATTTTTTGACCGGCCATCATAAAAAATGTCTCTCTTGTATATAAATTCCAATAAAGCTCATGTCTAACCATTGTTCAATGTGTTCTTTGGTCTTACAGCTTCCTCAAACTGTCCCTTTCAAATCTGGGTTAAAACATGTATATAGTACCTTGTGTTACTGCACCATATAGCAATTAGTCTTCATTCCTTTTAAAAAAAAAATATTTTGTATCTCTGTTGTTGAGATTGGATAATTTCTGTATTTATCTATCTCCAATATGTTGAAATTCCCTCGGTGATCTCCACTCTGTTTTAGAACATATCTAATTAATTAATTAATTAATTTTGATAATCCATTTAATGTATATTTCAGTTCTAAAATTTCCCTTTGATTTCTCATATTTTTCCTCTTAGTCTTTCAAATTTTCATTAATTTCAGGAGGAGCTACTCTTACTTATTTGAACATCTTTATAATAGTTGCTTTAAATTATTTGTCATATAATTCCAACGTTTAAGTTCACCTCAGGATCAACAGTTTTTAAACTTTTATTTTGCTTTATGAGTTGAAACTTTCCTGAATCTTTGTATTCCAAGTAGTTTTGGATTTCATCTTACATATTTCAAATATTTTACAATATTTTCTCTTGGCATTGTTTAAATTTTATGAGAATGCTATAGTTTATGTTGTTACAAAATTTCCCCCACTTCTATTTATGACATAAGATCTAACCAGCCTCTCTGTGTTGGAGGTTTGTTAAATTTCCTTATTCAGAACCTTCTGAAGTCTATTTGTTTCTATAACTATGTGTACCACCCAGTGTCAAGCTTAATGCCTTCATGATGATCTTTCTGTTAATTCAGTTCTGAAAGTCTTCATTTTGGTGGTTATGATTTCATTCATTTATGATCAGATCAGAATATATCTAGGAATTTATAAATATATTTATTACATTGGTTTACTAAACTCCCATTCTCCATAACTCTATGGTATGTCCTGATTAAATTCTGGTACTCTTCCCCAATTGACTTCTGACTATTTACCTTTCAATACATGTATGCATATAGATTAATTGTGTGAAAGGGACGGAGAGAGTTGATTGCACTTCATCTTAATGAGTGTCTTAGTTTGCCAAAGGGCTGCCAATGCAAATTTGCAGAAATATGTTGGCTTTTATAACAGGGATTTATTTGGGATAAAGCTTATAGTTGAGGCTCTAAAATGTCCAAATCAAGGCACCTTCAGAAATGCTTTCTCAACAAGTTTAGTTGTTGATCATATCCTGCCAGTAGTAAATGGGCAAAAGAGTGGGTATCTCTTTACTTTCTCCTAGAACTCTGCTGTGTCCAATCAGTCCTATCTCCCTAGACCTCCAATCCTTAAGCATCTTGATCCATGATCTTGGCTAGGGGTAAGCCTAGAGTCCTTTCTTTCACATGGTTGTATCAAAATGTTAGAGCTAAATTTTCATGTGTGTGTATCCATTTATATCAGACCCAGCAAGACAGCAGAGACTCAATCACTGTCCCTGATATAGACCAGTCAATAGGGTGTCAAACTGTTACCAGATTTTGTCTAGGTTCTTGACTATGCTGCAGAAGTCAATTTCAAGAGTATGTCGGGTTAGTTAGGTCAGTAATTTACTAAGGTAGGGACGCAAGAGAAATGGGATAAAATAACAGATTTTGGGTCCCAGAGAGAGTAAGGGGTTGAAGAGTGATAAAGAGGGGCTGATGTATGCATTACAATTTCCCATTATAGATTATAAATGCCCAGAAATTTCTTGCATATTGATCCATGTGGAGGGGGTGGGGACATGGTGAGAGCAGGGTGCAGAAGACAAAAAGAATGAGAGACTTGACCTTTGAACTTGCTTTTTAAACCATTAATTATTCCACCCCTTTGTAAGGGCATGGGAGGAGTCCCAGCTGTTTGCTGTTTTGATTGATTACCCCACCCATCAATCCCCCAGGAAGGCCCAATTATAAGGCCCCTGGAGAATATCCAGGCCTTCTCCTCTTTTTGGAGGAAACCTCATTCTGAATGGCAGAAGTCTCTGAGGCTCTTCCAGCAGTCAACTTTGGAGTATCAGTATCCATGTGGACTTCTTGCCAGTTTCCAGATAAATCTATTGATTCCATATATGAAGCCTACTTCATTCTCCCCTCAGAGAGTTTACACCTTTATTTTTAAAGGGGTGCTGAAGGGAAATGGTCATTCTTCTGTAACTCCTTCCTGCTGGTTAGGGGCAGTTGGCCTTAAATAACAAGGTGTACAAACCCCTGGCTATTCTATTTCAGTTAGAAGAAGACAGATCTGGCATCCTGGGTGAAGCTGAGTGAAGTCCACATATGGCTAAAAAGATGTTGATTCTGGAAGAAATAAACTTGATTAGAATCTTGAAGATATATGGTCCCACTAAGAGGATACTGGACCACAAATGTAGAAAAGGTCAGGTGCCTGCAAAGGCTGCATTTTCCTGGTTAGTGGGAAACAGTATTATTCTTTCAGTAATGGAGTTAGGTATAAATTGCTAGTCCCATTTCCTATGGTAGGAGAAGAATGATAAAACGCATTGCCCTTTTTAGTGTAGTTACAGAAGATAAAAACAGACAAGGCGTCTAAAGGTGTGTTTGGTTTGCCCTCCCCCTAACAATAGGTGTCTGTGCTGGAGTTAGAGGGAATAGTTGGCTTTGACACAGACACTACTTAGCTTTGTGTCTTGAAGAGGTATTTCAGGCCACTCAATGACTGGCACTTGTGCATGTTGCCAGATGCTTCTGGTGAGCTGGCAATTTCCTGGGTAGCTGGCTTCACATGGAATAAGTGCACCAAGCTGGAAATTCCTTCAAATTTAACAGCTGTGGGAGTGATCAGAAGTACAGAGTAAAGTTACTGCCATTTTCACTCTAACTGAGAGAAAGGCTTGTTTTCTTTCCAACGTTTTGATCAAAACCTTGTTTCCAGATCCTGGGTGAGGAAAGGTTGACCATGGACCATCTCAAAGGGGCTAAGCTGAGGTGGGTCTTAGCCACCTCATTTGCTATTTCCCTTCTGCTTGTAAATGCTTAGATCTAGCAGGATGGCATGTGGGTTTACCAATCCTCCCCAGGGTCTGAATGGGACATGTTCTGGCCCAAGGGCTAAGAGGGATACCTGGGTTAAGCATGTTTTTTAAATACTTCAAAAATGATGTTTACCAGGACTTTTAACATGTTTAATGTCCCTCTGCATATGATCTAGAACAGAGCCTGCTCTTGGCTATACTGTGGCCATGTAGAGCAGCAGTAGGCAGAATTTAATACACTTCTATCGGTCCATGCCATTATTCTAAGAACAATGAAGAAGTACTTTTTTGTCGACTGACTTGGCATTGCAGAGTCTAAGGCAGATTAAAATGTTTACCACTCCAAATAATTTGGAGCTGATGCTCTAGTCTCAGCATCCTGAGAATTTAATACAGAGCTTGCTGACAGGCATGCCTTTGGCGGACCTAGGTCTTGGGGGATGCCTGAAACCCCTAAGTTCACACCAAAGCACCCAAGCCAAATTGGTGGGAGATGGAGCAGTTATCCAAACCGAAGCATCTGATATAAGACTCAGAGAATGTTGGCTGCCTTCTGAATGGAAGGGCCCAAGGAATTTCTTGGGGGCCATTCAGAGTTTCCTGCTCAGCTTCTCAGCAACCTTGCATTCCAGGATCAGAGACTGATTGCACTGTTATCCAAATGGAAGCTCCTGAGATAAATCTCAGGGATCATTGGCTCCTCTTTGAATTGAAGTGCCCAAGCTAGGTCTTGTGGGACATCAGAGTTACTTCTTTGGTTCCTACCACCCTGAGAATCAAAGACGCTCCCGCCGGACATTTTCCCGGTCTTCTGGACCTGGGGCAGAGATCAAATAGATCTTGGGGTCGAATATATTTTGGACTGAAGCTGCCATACTGAATAATGTTTCTTCCTGGAGAAGGGGCAAACGCTTCTTCCTATTCGTAGAGGTCTTAATAGCCATTCTTAGGAACTGGGAACTTCTCAATTATACCAGCTATCAAAAGGCCATTAAGTGATTAGAGATCAATTGTTCTAGCTAATAGGCCTTGGGACCCTGAGGCAATAATTTCCTCATTAGCAAATGCATTTTCAGATAAACAGTTTTTAAAACATTCCAAAGCATTTTCACACAAAACCAGTAATGAGAAATTTGGTAGTAAGAAGTAGGAATTTAAAATGTGGGTAAAGGCTAATTATGAGAGGAGCCCTGGCCAGTGAACTGCCCCCCCCCAGGGGGGGAAGGGAACTCCAATAGCATCCATCTTGGCCCTGATGCCACCTTCCCACCCCATCCCAGACCAAGTAGCTGTGAAATGGGACACTTCATTTAGAGAGAAACTCAGCACCCAGACAATGTAATTTGGATAGGAACCTTTATTTCCGGCCGGCCGGGGCCCCCTCCAGCAGTATGGAGAGAAGCGACCCCGGCTTCTCGCGGTGGGTTTTTATAGGGAATTTCTGCAGGGTCAGCATGATTAAGCAACTTTTCTCGTGTTCAGATACCAGATTAGTTAAAACAAAGCATCAATTTTCTCGCGCCAGAAGGGGTAATGGGCAGTTTCAATTGTACACTTCAAATGCATATCTCTTTTATCCATATCCAGCAGAGCAAGCAAGCAAGCAATCTTACAGAAGCTAATGTTCACAGTTAGCTTCAGCGTTAAGGGAGTTTGGGTTAATCTTTACTAGGGGTGGCTTTTGATCATTCTATGGTCGCGTGATTGGTCAGGCCCAGATGCATATCCGGGGTATTGTCTAAGCAAGTTTTATGGCCTTAGGAATTTTCATCAGTGTTACCTTGTTTAAAAATCTCCATTACAGCTGTGTGTGTTCAATAGGAAGGCAGGTTTGCAAAGGCATGGACCCCCTGAAAGGTGTAAGCCCCTGGCTCTGAGTCTTTGCCCTGCCTCCTGCCACAGAGGCAAGAGGGCAGGAGAAGGAAATGGCCTGAGGGAAAAGACACCTGATTGCTAAAAGGGCTTGAAAGAGGGGATTCACAGTGCCCAGTGCTCAGCTGGGGAACCTCTGTGTTGGCAGGGCCCTGCTTTGAGCCAATGCCTTATGCCTCAACTCTCCCAGCAGGGGTCAGATCACAGAAGCCTGGGTACACTGCATAGATGCAGAGAATTCCCATGCCCAGCCTCTCCCTTCATGGAATTGCATCCCATGTGAGCTTGTAGGCAAACCTTTTTAAAATGGGTAAGCAAAGGAAGGTATTAAGTAGGCTGTAGGCCATAGTTTCACTCACCAGTAACTTCTTGGCTGGCATTTGCCAAATATGTTACCGGATTTTGTCTATGTTCTTAACTATGATGCAGAAATGAATTTCAAGAGTGCATCAGTTTAGTTAGGCCTGTAATTTATTAAGGTAGGAAGGTAAGAGAAATGGTAGAAAATAACAGCTCATGGGTCCCAGAGAAAGGAAGGAGTTGCAGAGTGATAAAGAGGACTGATTTATAGACTTCAATTTCCCATTAGAGTTTATAAATGCCCAGTTTTACTTGTGTGTTGATTCATGTTGGGTTTGGGGGTACATGGAAAGAGCAGGGCGCAGAAGCCAAGAAAAATGAGATAGACTTGACCTTTGTGCTTGCTTTTTAAACCATTAAGTATTCCATCCATTTGCTAATGGCATGGGAGGAGTCCCAGTTGTTTTCTGTTTTTATTGATTATCCCACCCATTAATTCCCCAGGAGGGCCCATTTTTAAGGCCCCTGGAGAATATACAGGCCTTCTTCTGGCTTCTGGAGGAAACCTCATTCTGTATGTCAGAAATCTCATGACGGTCTTCCAGCAGCCATCTTTGGGGTATTGATATCCAGGTGGACTTCTTGCAGGTTCCAGATCCATCTATTGATTCCCTATATTAAAATTAAGACTGCTTCAATATGACAGGAATGGATTAGTTCAAAAACATAATCGTTCTCAGTTTTCGATTCACCAAATTCAAATTGTCTCAATGGGTATGGAAACTGGACATCCCATATAGAAGATATAGATTCAGCAGGATCTATCATGGACTCTGCTTGAAAAACTTTCATTTCTTCTGCTCCTCTACATTAGTTTAGGGTATGGTTACATGTAGTTTGGAATACAGGAAAAAAAGACCCTGAAAATGGCATTTAACTTCTAAGAGAGTTTTTTTTCCTACACATTGGATGATAGTTGCCCAGGTGTGTTAACTACCCTCATTATGGTGCTGCTGAGTTGTTCATCCCTGGAGACAGTAAGGTGCCTGGTTTATCCATGAGTTGAGGATGATTTTTCTGACTTCACCTGAGATAATTTATCAGGACCATAATGGTCAAGTTGTGGTATATGAATGAAATTAGAAAATCCCCAGGCTTAATTCCCAATATTTGCATGTGTAGTGGTTTGGGTTAATGAGGATTGTAATCGTCTTGTTCAGAAAAGAAAACTAGTGACACTAAACACTCAATGATCAAATATGGTTCCTAACAGTTAAATAATTCTAAGCATCTGTGGGGGTGACAAAAGGGCCACAGGATGGTTTAATAAACCTCAAGATGATTAATAGAAATGTGGGTATCAATGTCTTAATTTTTCTTTCTTTGTTGTGTCACATATAAATATAAATGTTACATTTTTAAATTTTATATTCTCTTCCTTATTATTTTTTGGCAGTGTTTGGGTTATGATTATAATTTTATACTTTTTTATGATCCAATATTCAAAATTTTTACAAGTACTTAAAGCACAATGACAAAAATATAATAAAATTGTGTGAATCAAACCCATTCATGTTGTTTTGTGTAGCACTAAAGTTTATGATATTGTTTGCTGTATGGTATCCCACTGCATGAATATACCACAATATATTTATACCTACTAATATTAATGAATAATTTAGTTGCTTTCTAATTTTGCCCCTTATAGTGTTCATTCTAAACATTCTTGTAATTATCTTTTGGATTAAATTCATACACATTCATTTCTGCTATGTGGGAATTGGGAGTTGAATTGTTGATTTAAGAGTATGTATTTGTTCAAACTTAGTAGACACATACATTCTCTGTCCAGTGTTGTTTAAGATTTGACTTTCTTCACATCTTGATAACACCTGGAATTGACATCACTTTTAGCCATTCTGGTGAGGGTGTAATTGCATGTACTGGTTTAGCATTGTGGTTTTAATCTGCATTTCTCTGATGGATAATTAAGATCAATACTGTACTAGATACCATTAGGTCTTTTCTCACAAACAAATGATTTCATATTGCAATTCCAGTGACTTTTTCTAGTCACTAGAAAAAGTTTGGTCCATCAATTGCACACTGTGGGAATTTTATGCCCTAAGGAAAAAACTACCACCAATGACAGACAATGGTAAATGGCTGAAATTCTTGCTGATTGTGGGAGGCAATTCAGAGACTTATTTTAAGTATTCTCTAAAAGTATACAGTTGGATTGAATCCCAGTTGCCGTCATTTGTATCTTATTAATGTACTGATATTTGGCTTCCATTCCACTTCTGCCTCAATTTTTCTCTCTACTACCTCTGCTTCTTTAGATCAGCTCCCAAGTCCATTGCTTGGCTCACATCATAATCCTAGGGTCTGCCCCTGTAGAAACCCAAAATAAGTTATATATCTTTTGATATATTTTTTTAAATTCATTGTTTTCTCTTGTGAAATGCATGGGAAATACATATTTTACTAATAAGTTACCTGTAAATCTGTTAATGATTTGGAGAATATCCTTATATATTTTAGATATGAACCAGATGTCTGTTGTGGATTGGAAATATGTCCTGTTTCTTCCTTTCTTGTTTGTATTTTATTGCAATAGTGTTTGTTGATGAAGGAAACACAGGTATTCTTCATTTTAATGTAATCAAATTTATTCATATACTCTTTTTAAATAATGTTTTTTAAAGAAGTATTTCCTATCCCAATAACATACAAAATTATTCTGAAGATAACTTAAATTTTCCATATTTAAATCCAAAATCCACATGAAATTTATTTCTTTATGTAGTGTGAGGTAGGCATATTTAGTTAATTTTTATTTTTCTTATGAAATAAATATACAATTGTTTTAGTGCTATTCATTAAAATTTTGTTATGAACTCATGAATTTGTTCTTCAACCTTCTCAAGAAATAAGGGTTTCATATTTGTGTATCAATTTCTTGATACTCATTCATCCCATTGTTATTTTTCTTATTGATTTTGTATAATATATTAATTACTATTATATTTTCATGTCTTTTTTAACAAATAAATTTTATTGATATATACTAATAAAGTATAAATCCCTCCAAAGTGTGCAATCAATGGCTTGTGATATAATCACATAGTTGTGCATTCATCATTTCAGTCATTATTAGAGTATTTTCATTATTGCAATAACAGTGAGAAAACAAACAAACAAACTTACCACCTCTTAATCTATGCTTCTCCTGCTGTACATAGCTACTATTCTACTTAATTCTCTCTGGTTTATTTTATTTATTTTATTTATATTTTGTAAAAAGAGTCATAT
Organism: Cabassous unicinctus; assembly: GCA_029593785.1. Classification (NCBI taxonomy): domain Eukaryota; kingdom Metazoa; phylum Chordata; class Mammalia; order Cingulata; family Chlamyphoridae; genus Cabassous; species Cabassous unicinctus. The sequence goes on from JAQZBX010005797.1 coordinate 27,262, forward strand.
ATGAAATATTATACATCTTCATATTTCACATAAGGTTTCCAAATATTATGCTCTCCCATGTTACATTTTTTAGCTTTCCTTCTAGTAATATGCATGATCTTAGATGTTTCTTTTCAATCACTGTCATAATAATAAAATAGCTTACTAGTTACAAACACTAAAACATGCTTTCACCATTTCTATTCTTTTCCTAAGATTTAAAAACAACCTTTTCTATAAATTCTGAAAAGATTAACCCTTAACTTTCCATTCCCTAAACTCCTATTTTCTGGTGTCCTAATTCTAATTAATAACACCATGAATTTACACAATATATTTAGTTCAAAATAGCACAATGATACAGTATTTATGTTTTTGTGTCTGGCTGGCTTCACTCAACATAATGTCCTTCATGTTCATCCATGTTGTCATATACTGCATGACTTAATTTCTTCTTACAACAGCATGATTTTCCATCATGTGTATGCAGCACAATTTGTTTATCCATTCATAGTTTGTGGATACCTTGGTTGTTTCTAATTTTTGGAAATTGTGAACAATGCCACTATGAATATCAGTGAGCATATGTCTGTTCATGTCACTGCTCTCCATTTATCTGGGTATATACCTAGTAGTGGTATTCCTGGATCACATGGCAAGTTTATATTCAACTTCCTTAGGAACGGCCAGTCTTTGACAGTGGTTGTACCATTCTACATTCCCACAAAGAGTGAATAAGTGTTCATATCTTTCCACTTGCTTTCCAACACTTGTAGTTTTCTGACTTAATTGTGGCTATTCTAATCGGTGTGAAATGATACTCATTGTAGTTTTGATATGCATTTCACTTATCGGTAGTGATGAAGAATGTATTTTCATATGTCTTTAACCATTTGTAGTTATTCTTTGGACAAATGCCTGTTAGGGTAGTTGTCCTTTTATTGTTGAGTTGTATAATCTCATAATATATTATGTATATTAAACCCTTATCAGGTATGTTAATTCAAAATATTTTCTTCTATTGAATCAGATACCTTTTAACCCTTTTTGACAAAGTCCATTGAGGTGCAAAAGTGTTTAATTTTGAGGAGATCCCATTTATCTATTTTTTCTTCTTTTTTTGCTCATGCTTTGGGTGTAAGGTTTAAGAAAATACTACCTACCACAAGATCTTGAAGATGTTTTACTACATTTTCTTCTTGTTTTATGGTTGCTTCTTTTATATTTAGTTTCTTCAACCATTCAAGTTAATATTTGTATGTGGTATAAGATAAGATATGGATATCCCAGGTCTCCAGTACCATTTGTTGAATAGACTATTCTGGCCCAGGTTGGGGGGTGGGTGTGAAAGTCTTGTTAAAGATCATTGACCATAGATGTCATGGTCTGTTTTTGAGCTTTTGATTTGCTTCCATTGGTTAATATTGGTTTGTATAACCCATATATAATCAAAAAGATAAAGTCATTTTTGTGTAGCAAAATCATTAAAATTGCTGATGAATTATTACATAAATATTTGAATTTCAACTAAATTGACATATTGGTTGAGTTTTAAATATATAACTCAACTTTAACTCTTTCAGTTAATAAATTCCATGTTGTTTTCTATACAGTGAGAATTTTACTTCAGTCTTTTATAATACATAAAAACTCTGCTTTAGAGAATAGAAAGAAGGCTTAAAACAAAACAAAAATGAAACATATACAATTATTACAGCATTTCTTTTTTCAAGTTTACATGGATTTTTTCCACTCTGTTTCAATCTAATTAACAGATATTTGGTCAAAAACTATCTAAGTAAAAGCTATTTGATCAGCTACTATACATAGCTCTGGAACATTTTTGATGTTATACATTGGGACATTACTGGGATTTGGAAAATGTACTCAATCCTAAAGCATGGCATCACTAAGTGCATGTAGTCTCTACCTTTTGAGGCAAAGCTACAAATGTTAAGGGTGTCACTTCATAAAGCCTTGAAATGACTAAATGATCAGAGGAGAAGAGCACTGTACATCTTTGAATAATATAAAAACACTTCACTATTGATGGTACAACTGCACTTAGTCATATAGAAAGGAAAAAATGTGGTTAAAAGGAAGAGAGAAGATATTGAATGTTTGAGGGTTAGTAGGACATACAAAGTAGGTTGATATTGCCTGTGAGAAAACAGATGTGATCACCACTCTGGGAACTAGTTTTAGAAAGCAATAGGAATGCACAGTGTTTGGGAATAAGAGGGAGAAAATTATACATTGTTGCTGACTTAAAATTCTGAATTATGTAACCAGTGTATTTCTAGAGGTGACAGGACTGGAAAATCAATTGAGAATGTTGAGTAAACCATAGTCAGAAATGATAGCTCTCTATTCACAGTGAATCCAAGTGCTGAGTTTCAAGAAAAAGCAGTGCCTGATTTCAGCGGTCTGAATAGTTGGAAAAAACAAAACAAAAATACAGGGTATCTGATGAGAAAATATGTGCATGTGTGGTAGAAGATACTTTCAATTTTAAAATGAGGAAATCAACATAATATATGACATCAAAATAATAATAATGTAACCATATCAATGAGATGTCCAAGACCAGAGATACAGAAAAGTAAATTTTCTACTTGGAGGGAAAAATAGAAACAAAAGTGGATGTAGTCACAGGAAATGGGCAAAGTGGAGAAATATAGAGTAAGCAGAAACCAAAGATGAAGAGAAGGAAAAGTGAAATAGTAACATTAAGGAGAGATATGAACATCAGCAGGTAGGCAATTATAATAAAGAATGAATGAGGAATATCCACAGATAGTGTGATAAAGAAATAGATATAAATGCACTTATAAATATGAATGTTATAGATAATACAGTTGATATAGATGACAAATATAGGTATAAATGGTATAGGTATAGATATAAGCATGGCTATGGATATGGATAAGAACATAGCTATGGTTATGGCTATGGCTATGTTTATGGTTATGGCTCTGGCTATTGATTTGACATCAGTTCAGTGAACCTAGATTCACATTTACATAACACAGGACCAGATTATATCACTTTTACCATTTCAATTACTATTGATAATGAAACATACGAACAACATACATAGGAACATAATGTTACTATGTTTTACCGTTAAAAATATTTATTTTGTAAGATAAGTTTTGTGTTTCCAATGGATAGAGATATAGATATGTGCAAAGACATAACTCTAGGTATATGTATGTGTGTCACTTGTATACATTTCTATATATTCTTAGTTATGAGTACTCTAGATAGAGAGACATCTAGATTTAGATGTTTTTTTCTATTAATTTTTCCAATTCTTTCCATGAATTCAATCTCAGTGTATGTCTAAGTAAATAGCGTTTTCAATATTATCTGTGTGGTAAACATTTTATAGGATGTTAAATCTTTCTGAGTGCTCTTTTAACCTCTGCGTTTCTCAAGCTGTAGATTATGGGGTTTAACATTGGGTTGATAACCACATACAGCATTGATATGAGCCTGTCTCTGGCAGGGGAGTGTTGATTGGAAGAGGGCCGGAGGTAGGTAAATGTTGCTGTGCCATAAAACAGACAGACAACAAGAAGGTGGGAAGCACATGTGGAGAAGGCTTTGCGCTTCCCTCGGGCTGATTGAATTTTTAGGATGATGATTATGATGTAGATATAGAAAATTAAAGTGATTAGAGAGGCAGGGATTGACAGAACACTTGCTACCACTAAAACAAGCATTTCTGCCACATACGTAGAAGAACATGAAAGTTCCACCAATTTTGGGATGTCACAATAATACTGGTTAACGCAATGGGACTTACAGAAAGACAGATGGAACGTGAATATGGTATGCAGGAGGGAATTAAGAAGCCCTCTTGCCCAGTTCCAGTCATCAGCTTGGCACAGCATACCTTGGTCATGATGAGGGTGTAACGAAGGGGAAAACAAATGGCCAAATACCGGTCATAAGCCATGACAGTGAGAAGGAAAAACTCCACCCCTATAACGGCCGCCAAAAAATAAAGCTGCAAAGCACATCCAACTAAAGAAATGCTTTGCTTCTCAGTCAAGAGGTTCTCAAGCATCTTGGGAACTGTGGTTGACCAGCACAAAATATCTACGATGGACAGATTGGCCAAGAAGTAATACATGGGTGTGTGCAGCTTTTTCTCAGTCCCAATGGCCAGTAGAATGGCACTGTTTCCCAACAAAGTAACCTGATAGATGACAGCGAAAACCGCAAAGAGAGGATAGCGCACCTCTGGGAGATCAGAGAGCTCTATGAGGATAAACGCATCCATTGTGGTGAGATTGTAGATGTCCATCTCCTCTCTCCACCTGGGTCTTTCTGGAAAAAGCAAAACCAAACTGCAAAGGTTAGGATAAAAAACCTAGGAGCCTAGTGATGATCAACACTAGAGAAATAGTTCCAGTGTGGTTGATGAATTGTGTTAGACCTATTTTAATTATAGGTTTCAATTATTATAATTCTGGTAAAAGCATACCATGAATTTATGATATTTCGTGGAATATTCATGCTCAGTTTTTAACTAGCTGGTGAAATTTTAAATTTTACTAGATGGTGAAATTTAAAATTAAAATTTCTCTTTCTTAGTGAAACCATTTTTGATCAGTGTAGAGTATTAGAGATATTACAATTTGTGAGAGCTGATTGAGCACCCCCGCATCTCCTTAGGCACTTAATTTTTCTTTGCTTTTTATTATCTCTGGTTTTATACTTTAAGGGACTGAATCAATACTATGTACCTTGAAGGTGGAAACTGTGTATTGTTCCTTAATATGTAAATTGTAATAACTGTTAGCAACTGGCAGGCATATAGTAAAGTGTCAAATAATTTTTCAGTGAAAGAATGCGTGATTTGTTACCTGATTTTTACAAATTGTTTTTATTGGAAAGGAAAAAATATAACAATGCATCTACATCTTCAAAATCATAATTATTTAAATATGAGCATTAACATATCTTCTGAAAATGTATTCCTAATAGAAATTAAATTTATTATATATAATATAGACGAAACCTGGTTGATATTGTCTGCGTGGTATTCAAAAAGAAACAGATATATTTGCATATATACTCCATTCACTTTCCACTTAAAATTTAACTATTTGGCCATATGGAATTTCAAATTTATATATCCTAGCAGATTTTGTTCTTATTTATCATTTTCAAATTTTACAGTTACAAATAAGTATAGCATAATAGCCCAAATCATCACAATGTTTATGTTTATTTACAAAAATACATTGCTTTCATTAAGGGTTTGCAAATTGATATAATGTAGTTGTTTTTTGTCACTTTAACATCTAAATTCTTCTGTTTCTATAAACTTCACTTGTGCATGATAGAAAAGTCAAACAGAAAATATATTTAAATAATAAAATGCAAAACCTTCTACTGAAGTTCCCTACATAATTCTCAACAGTAATATCTTTTACCTAATGGAAATTGTTAATAATTCCATGGCTCATATAAATGTGTAGCATAAATAATGCAGAGTATAGATAATGGTTTCTTAAAACAAATGAAACCATTGATTTCTGCCAACTTATTTTACACAGAAAGATTTAACCAAGAAATTCTGAAAAAATTGGAAGTTTTTACAATTCTTTCATTAAAGCATTATAGCTAATTCTATTCTTTCTTTTCCTTAACCAGAAACAGCTCTATGCCCTACCAGAGAGAAATTAATATCTTATCAGTGATGTTCTCTAAATAATGAAATTTTTGAAATAAAATTTTAAGCACAAAATGCTGAGATAGCATTATTCAGTGAAAAAGCTTTGTTAAATCAGTTAACAAAGAAGGATTGAAGCAAAAAATATCTGTAGCATTAATTCTCAGTATCTCAAATGTTCAAGATTCTAGAAAGTATTATATATTATATATTAATAATTTGAAAAAATAATAGTGGATAGGAAAAATTGAAATAAGCAAAATTTTAAAACAGAAAATATTAAATTATACATTCAGTATTCAATTTCCTTTATAACCATAATTACTAAGATGATTTTTTCCTAAACAAGGATTATGATAAGTCATTTACCTCTTGATGAAACACAAAAGTAGATGCTATGTCAGGCCAAATGATCAGTGTATATCCTGAAGAAGTGATAATGTATTTTTCTTAAATTTTGTCCTTGGAATTTATATTTATTCAGTCAAAACTTTGGTTTTGGCCTACAAAATTCAGAATTTGTTCATGAGTTCAGAAATAATTATTATCAAACCCCTCCTTTTGAGGCAAACATAATAAATCCCTGGCTCAAAAAAATAGGAATGATATTTTTGTAAATAATATATTGTGGAGTAAAAGGTCTATAACATTGTTTATTAACCCATAGGATTCATTGTTTATATGCTGTAGATCAGAAAATTCTTAATGCCATGCAATGCCTCTATCTACTTTGTCAGATTATTTGATATAAATTTTAAGCATATGAGCACATGAATCACACATGTTGAGGTCCGCTCTTTTCATAGTCATAAACAGCCATAAATGTATGAGGATCCAGAGCAAAGGGCCTATTATAGGAAATTAATCAGCAATTAAGCTTTCTTGTTATTTCTGTGACCCATTCTTTTACATGTGGTCAAATGCAAATGCACCATATATGGTATTTATCTGTGTCAAATAGTTACTTCAATTTTTCCCTGCACAGAGAAAAAGAAAATGGGTTCATTAAGCAAAATTATTACTGATAGATCTTAAGATAATTTAAAACATAATTTATTCACTGCTAAAGAAGAGTTCTTTCATCATCTTGTTTAACCCAATGGACCAATAGATGATAAACTAGAAGACTGTTAAAAACCTTCTACAGTGTAATCTCTCCACCTGCTTTCTGATGTCCTTGTTGAATAGCAGGTCTCATGGACCCGATTATCTAGGAAATATAAATCAAAGAACATGAGTCAGAAACATGCTTTTGATACAGCAGAATTCTACATACATAGATTTTGGACATAAGTTTCTGGTTACGCACAAATTTTAAGACAAATCATTTTTATACATTTATTTAGCCACCCACTCTAATATTATTAAGAAATGCACAGTTTAACTTACCTAATTAATATTTAGTTTTGGCTAGTTTCTTAAATGTGTAAATTTTCAGAACATATTAATATCTTTACAAACATCTAATTGTTTCTTTTAGCTTAGACAATCCAGAATTTAGCACAAAATTTTCTTGCTTTTTCCTTTTCGGAGATTTCATTACCAATATGATGTTTCAATATGAAAGTTAAATGATTCAAACAACAAAAATGCATGAGTAAAGAAAAACAAATTCTTCACTTATATACAGGGCTCATACATGAAATTATTTCACAATTTATTTTATGTCCTTTTTCCTCTAAGGAAAAGCAGCAATTAGGACTCTAGAGGGTACCTGCTTCTCTTCTCTTCTTGTTAATAGTGAAATATTACCAACCTAATAATGGGCACTCACTTTATAACTAACTAATATATTGAGAAAGTCTAATTTGTAGAAGAGTGAAAATTTTCTATCTTTTAATGTTCTAGGGTAAGAAAAAACAAAAAGTATTTCTAGGGTTTGTATTGTCAAAAAATATAAGTAATAAATTCTTGTCATTAGTATACTTTTTTTGTAAACATAGAAATAATCTCTAAAAAATATGATATTCTAATCAACCTGCTATAAATTTGCATTTTTCATGCCATACAGTTAATCTTAAATACATTTTTTTTTTGTTGAGCGTGTTCATTTTTTTAATTGAAATTGTAGGCTTACATAAAAATCATGTATATAATAACAGGTTCCCATGTACCACCTTATAATTACCTCCTTGCATTAGTGTGGTATTTTTGTTATAATTTGTGAAAGAACATTTTTATGATCGTCCTATTAACTATAGCCCAGTATTTACAGTAGAATTCACTGTTTATTTAGCACTATTTTTGATGCATTACTACTTAACTTTATGCTTGTTTATGGTTAAAACTATTTACCATGCAGAGAAAAAATGGTGTTACAACTTTGAGATACAAATGGGTGGAATTTCAACTTATTTTAACATGTAACTCCAAAGAAGATTTCTCAGCAAGGCAATGACTACCTATGATCTTTTAAATCAATATAAATTAATTACTTCTAATTAAAATCACACATGCTAAAATGTATATTTTAAGAACTGAGGAGTTCATACTAATTATTTCATTCAAATTAAATAATAATAAATTATCTCCAAAACCACTTGTTTGTAGCCTACAATAAATACACACTAATTTGGTAATTATGGCACTGATGTTACTACCACCAACAAAAAGTTCCAAATTTTTGTATGTCCATTTTTTATTTAGAATATTTCACTAAATTTATATCCTTTGATACCATGTTCACAAGTTATCAGAATTAATGCTTTTTTCTTCATGTATATAACAGGAATTTAATGTGAATTTATATTGCTTTTTTTGTTTGTATTCCATTTTAAGACTTGCTTTTCTCATCAATTGAAATACAAACATATTTTTAAGTGAGGAGAACATGTACAGAGTCATACATAAATAAAAATTTACATTCAGTATTTCACTGCCATCCATACCCCTCCCATCCTATTCCTACCAAAGTTAACCTCTTTGGGGTTTGGATGCATTGTGCCTATGAATCATAATACAAACTTTATTAAAGGTTAATGTATATGTATTTATTTATTTATATGTGTGTATATATGTGTGTGTGTGTATATATATATATATATATATATATAATTGTTTATTTTCCTTTCATTCTTATATGAAAGGAGGCCTGCTATAAATGTTATTGGCACCTTATCGTTTATTTTTATTTGAGTATGTTTTATGTAAATCACTGAAAATTAGTTTATAGAGAAACATATTATTCAGTCTATTATGACAATAGTTTGGATAAATAAAGTCTATTTTATATTTAAATGAATGATTAATATAACACTAAAAGTGTATTGCTTATCATATTTTCTAATATATGGACAGATATTGCAGATTTTATATTATGTAATATTTTATATATATATAACATGTAATATTAGATTACACAACTAAAAACACAAATGGGTTTTTCTGGCTAAGAGACTTCAGAGTGAGTAGGGAGGTCATTCCAGAGGTTATGCTTATTATGCACATCTCAGGAGGTTCTCACTGCCTGCAATGGTAAACAAGTGCCTGAAGCAAGGGTGCTCCTGAGGGCTTTAGAGACATGTAGACACTAAAGGCAGGTCAGACAACCTGAGGAATTTCGCACCCCATCAGTGGGCCTTACTTTGGAATATATGTTCTCCAATGTAACAAAGTTAGACTCATTTATAATTTCCCTACACATGACACTAATGCCCCTTTTATTTGAACCTATAATTAGTACTATACTCATTAAATATATGTCCCAGAAACTTAAATCTTTGGTCTGTTCATATGCTGGTTGAGTCCTGATTTTCAGCATAGTTGCAACACTTACTCTCCAGTTCATTGGACTTGCCCAGGACAACTGAAAAAAGGATAATGATGGAAAAAGCCCATTCCAAAAAATGGAGAGTGTCTCTAATCACAGACAAGACAGTTCCACTCATCTGCTCCATGGAAACTAAGCCTCCTCTAAATCAGAGACAGAATGGGCATCAACATCCCCAAATCCTCAAGAGTGAGGAATGAACAAACATAAGGGGGGAATGCAAATATGCACTAAAATAGACTTGTTATTCTAGCAATGGAAGAACTTTGTAGCATTAATATAAAGGCAGTGGCCACCAGAGGTTCTAAGGGGAGGAAGACAGAAGTTTGACTTTCTTTCTTGGCTACAAGAATGAAATTGTGATTTTGTTGACAAATGTCCTATCTCAGTAGATATATTCTAAGGAATTTATGTGTGAATATTAAAGAAGTATGAAACCCTCTTTCAAATGTTTAAATGGCACATTTAAAAATTTATATTTTAATAATATTTACATCAATATATATGAATAAATGTACATGGCAGCTATATTTGGAAAATAGTATAAACACTTTATGAAATGCTTCATTCTACATCTAAAAATTTAAAAAATATATGTGTTGAGAAAGTTATATATTAGGAATTAATGAATTAGAGTGAAGTGTACATGGATGTACATTATAACATTTCAACTTTTCTATGACTTATACCTTTTCAAAATAAAATATTGGAAAAAATCAAATATGAATAATAAAAAATAATAGAGTGAAAAATATGTCTCACACTCTACCCCCAAACCTTCATCTCTAGTCTATATTCCCATTACCATGGAAAGAGCAGAAAGTCTTAACCATGTACTTTTACTTTTTTAAGAAATATTCTATTCACATTTAATCATAATAATTTGTCTCTATGGCCTTTGTGTGTGTATTACTTGTAATTTCTTTTTACATCCTTACATGCTTTTTTTTTGTACTTTTATGAAATAGGGTTTAAACTCTATTGTTTTGCTTATCATCACCATGCTCTAAGGTTTTGCACAATAGAGATGGATGCTCTATTACAAAATATGAGGAAATTCCTTTACATTTCCTTTCAATTGCTTTTAAATTTTCCATTCGCTATTGAAATTTGCTTCCTTATGTTAGTAATATGGAATCATGGTCCCATGTTTTGAAAGAACATAAACAAAAATGTTGCTTATGAAAATTAGAAGCTTTATTTTTCTGCCACACTAAGGAATTGCAGAATTGAAAAATGCCAGCTCCAAACATCAAAACATCCAAGGGGTGTAAGTTCACCTGGGCATACATATAAGGTATATAAATGTGTCAAATTTCATGAGGTATTGTCACAGGGGTTGGAGATTCACACCCTGTGACTGAGAGAATACTGATTTTCCATGCTGGAGAGCTCTGCCAGCTTCTCTAATGAAGCAGCAACAGTTCCCCAAGTGCAGGGTCAATGACTGGCAAAGGAGGATGGTCCACTGACTAGCCCTTGATCTTGAAGACCATTCTTGTGAGCCTTTGTTCTTGAAATTGAAATTTAGTCTAATGTTTTGGGGTGCCTAAGTGTTGCCTCCTGAGAGTCTCCTTGTTGCTCTAATGTGGCCTCTTTCTAAGCCAAACTCAGCATATAAATGCATTACCTTACCCCCAGCATGGGACATGGCTCCCAGTGATAAGTCTCCCTGGCACCGAGGGATTACTACCAAGCACCAACTAGCAATGCAACTGTTAAAAGACCTGGAATAAAAGGTGGAAAAGGTAAAGAAAAATGAGTGTCTATGGCTAAGAGACTTCAAAGTGAGTCGGGAGGTAATTGAGAGGTAACACTTATGCATATCTCAGCCGGATCTCATAGACTTCCAAAGTAGATACCACCCCAAATAGTGGGCTCCTGAGGGCTCTGGAGACACCCAGGTCCTACTTTAAATTTTGTGCTCCTGAGAGTGACAGTGTTGGATTCATTTATGGCTTCCCTACATATGGCTCATCTGTCTCTTCTATTTAAACCTGTACTTGGTGCTGGATTTTGTAGGTGTACATCCAAGAGGCTGAAATTTTTGAGCTGTCTATGTGCCAGCTGGACCCTGAGCCTCAGTGGAGTTGCCAAACACAGTCTGCAGTTCATTGGAATCACCTAGGAATACTAACAAGGAGGTGAGGATTGACAACCACCATAACAATGAAACTGGAGAGCCTATCACTGCAAGCGAGTCCCATCCATTGGCTGTATGGGATCAAAGCCCCCTGTCAATTAGAGGTGGAGTGGACATCACCATCTTAGAATCCTCAGGATTTGGGGATGAACTATAGACTAGAGTGGACTTACTGGTATTCCACTATAGACTTATTATGATTCTAGCAATGGAAGGAATTACAACATTAATAAAGATGCAGTGGCCACTGGAGGGACAGGGAGAGGGAAAAACAGGTGTAATATGGAGGTTTTATGAGGACTTGGGAATCATCCTGAATGACATTGCAATAACAGATATAGGCTATTATTTATCTTTCCATAACCTGCAGAATTGTGTGGCAGAGAATGTAACCTACAATGTAAACTAAGGTCCATGCCCAGTGGCAATGCCCCAGGATGTGTTTATCAACTGTAATGAATGTGCCACATCAATGAAGAATACTGTTTATGTGGGAGATTGCAGGAGGTGTGAAGAGTGGGCATATGGGAACACCAATATTTTATGTGTAACATTTATGTAATCTTAGTACCTTTTAATAAATAAAATAAATATTAATTAAAAAAAGGCAACCGGGATTCCTTTGTTTCCTCTTTAGCTTCCTAAGCATATGGCTCTGATTCCCCAGGAATATAACTGAACACTGCAGCTCTATTAATTACATCATGATCCTGAAACCCAGAAAGACAGAAGGTGGTAGGACAGAGAAGTGATTGTGAGTTGACTCAAGTCCCTTGTAAGAAGTTTTCCTGAAATCATCTCCAAAACTCCCATCAATTCTGCATTAGGAAGAGTTGACTTGAATACCTCATGACCCTCAACATACACCCTCTTGTCAGGGTTCATGGAAGCAAGTTTTTAATTTAGACATCTCTTAGGAATGCAACTATTAGTGTCAGGCACTGTATATATATTTTAGTTCTGATTTTCATTAATTTTATGTATAATATAGCATGCTACTTTAAAAATTAAATATTATTAAACTATATACATTGATACCCAGACTGAAGTCTTGGAGAATCATTAGGCTTATGTAAAACCACCTCGAGCTCTGAATTTTCATTTGCTGCTTGGAAATTCCTAACTACCAATACTTATTCTATTTTTCTTTTTAGATTTGTAGTCTACATCCCATTCAAATCTCCTCAGCATACACAAATTCCAGGCAAGAGTATACCATTTTCATGATCCCTTACTGCTAAGTGGAAGAACATGATAAAGTTCAGGCTAATGAAATTTAACAGATGTGATATATGAACTGGGTCATAATTATATAGGTAGGTTACTGACGTCTACACTCCTTTCACATTAGTCAGGTAACCATCAGACGTTTCAATGTTGTTCTTTTACAAATCATATGTCCAAGAGCAACAATCCTTAAAAAGACAGAGCAATGAGATAGAAACAACCTGGATTTCTGGAAAAGTTAATCTTCCTTTGTGGACTGCCTAGCAATTAAGCCTGTGTGTGAGAATCAATCAATCAAAAAATAAAAATAAAACCTTCTTTCTCTTATAGGACAGTGCTACATGTGTTGCAGTTGGGCAGTTTGATGTAATTATTAATTCCAAAAATATGATTGGATCATGCTTGTAAACTGATCTGTTAATCTGGGCATGATTAAATTATGATTAGGGCATTGACTGGGCCAGTAGGGCATTGAGACCCACCCCTTGGTGGGTGGGGGAATCGAATATAAAAGGCAAGGCAAAGAACAGCGTTGAAGCAGTTTTTGAGAAGCAGTTTTGATATTGGAGAGAAGGTCTCAGGAGAAGAGAAGTGAACTGTTCGCCTGATAGACTACAGCCGGCCTTGTGGAGGAAACAGAAGAGCTAAGCCCAGAGAGAAACACAGCCCAGGGAAGAGAGGAACCTAAGAAGTCTGAACCCTGGCAAACATCGGCAGCTGTCTTGCTCCAACACGTGGCAATGGACTTTGGTGAGAGAAGAAACTTAAAGCTTTATTGCCTGGTATCTGTGAACTTCTACCCCAAATAAATACCCTTTATAAAGACCAACCCATTTTTGGTATCTCACATTAGCACCCCTTTGGATGACTAAAACACTTGCATATCCAGTACAGTACCTGTATGTGCTCCAAATACAGTTACTATTGTAGACTGCAAAAATTAAAAACTTTATGTTTATATATTTTGTGAATGCAATGATCAACAAAAATCCATTAATATTAATTTATCCCTTTATCTTTTGGCACATGGACTGGCTCCTCTGGTTTCCTCAGTCTAAGAGATGATTTTTGGACATAAGAGATATGTCCAAATATTGACATTAAAAGTATATAAAATAAAAGCATATATAAAGAGTGCATTGCATTTTCGTCATTATTTCTTTTTATTTTCTTTTTATTTTCTTTTTCAATTAAGTTTTTAAAATTGAATTGAAGTACAAAAGACAATTTTTTTTCTGTACAAGTCTATGAATTTTAAGTATATGTATAGATTCTTGTAACCATCATCACAATAAGGCAGTTTGCAAAAACTGCCTGTTGCTACTCCTTTGTCATCATAATTTCCTCAAACCCTAATCTCTGGCCACTACTTTTCTCATTATTATGTTTTGTCACTTCAAGAATGTCATAGAAATGGAATCATAAAGTGAGTGACCTTTTGATTCTGGATTTTTGCAGTCTAAATAATGCTTTTAGGATTTAAATGAGTTGTTGAATATCTAAATAGTTTTCTCCTTTTTATTGTTACATAAAATCCTATTATTTGAGTGTACTCCTCTTTATTTATACTTTCTCTAATTGAAGGACACTTAGGTTTTTTTCCCAGATTTTGGTGATTTTGAATAAAATAGTAATAAATATTTAAATATTAGTTTTTGTATGAACTTAAATTTCCAATTATCTCATATAAATTCCTAGGAGTGAGATTTCTTGGTCATATGATAAAGGTTTGTTTAAGTTTATAAGTAAGTGACAAAATTTTCCATAGGGGCTATTGTTATGCTTTCATACCAGCAATGTGGGAGAGTTCCAGTTCTCACACATCCATAATATATTTGGGTATTGTTGATTATTTCATTTTAGTCATTGTGGAAGCTTAGAGCTATGTGCATAAGAAAAACCTGTTCTTAAACTTAACCATTACTGTGAATGTGAACTCATTGTGAACAGAACATTTTGATGAGGTTAATTCAGGTAAGGTGTGGCCCTATTCAATCAGGAAAGCTCTAAATCCTTATACTGGAGTCTTTTATAAATAGAATGAATTTCAGACAGAGGGAAAGCCATGGGAAGATCAACAAAATGTGAAGATCAACAAAACCCAGAAGAGAACGAAATGGCCACCATAGGCCACAATTTGCATAATTATGTGACAAAGGAGCCAAGGAACAAAGATCACTAGCAGCCAGCACAAAAGGAATCCAGTCTTTGAGGAAAAAAAGATCATTGTTTGATTATGGCATGATTTGTATTTCTCCTGGCCTCAAAAGCATGAATTAATAAATTCTCACTATTTAAATGAACTCATTGCAAGGTATTGGATTGAACAGACTAAGAAATTAAAAGAAATTTTTGTATCAGGAGAGTGGGATGCTGCCAATGCAAACGCAAAAAAAAATTTACAAAGGCTTTGGAACTGAGTTATGGACAGAGGTTGGAAGAATTGTGATATGCTTGGTAAATAAAGCCTAAATTGCTTTGAAGGGACTGGTGATAGAAATATGATTGGTAAAGTTTCTTCCAATGAAGCCTCAAAAATAAATGATGAATGTGCTATTGGAAACAGGTAGAAAGGCAATCTTGATTTTAAAGTGGCATAGAACTCAATGCAATTAAATTTTGATATTGAATGGAAGCCATTACTTGAAAGTGGTTAACTTTTATATTTGCTGAGGAGATTTCCAAGCTAAGTGTAGAATGTGCAGTCTGGTTTAAGGAAAAAAATACCCTGAGCAAAGAACCCTTAAGCCCCCCTCCAAAATTGATGGTATAGAAAATTCTAAGTCTTTCAAGATAGTGTGAATTAAGACTAGGGCTAGTTGTGACTCTATCAGGAGCTTTCTAAGCTTCCATAATGCAAGTCCTTAGAGAATAAACCATGTCGTTGTTTAAATGAACATGGATACAGCCAGCCATTTCAGTGGAAGTAAGGATTTGGAATGCAGTTATTCAGATAAGAAGGAGTGGGGCTGCCATTCCATCGGGCCAGGAGGACAAAACATCAATTCATAGAAGGCTCACAGAACTAGAAATATTGTAGAGTTTGCTGTAATGGTTTTGGAATTGTTTGGGACCTGTGATTCTTCTTTTTCTTCCAATTTATCCCTATTAGATGGTAATGTTTATCCTAAGCCTGTCTCTCCACTGTATATTGGAAGCAGATAACTTGTTTTCTAGACTTCATAGAAAAAGGGCAATTGTGACCCAGGAAAGACCATACCCATAACTGATTTTGATGAGATTTTGCACATACATTGTATTGTTTCTGAAATATCTTAAGGCTATAGGGATGTTGTGATGGAAGGAATGTGGAAAGAATATATATTTTGGGGTTGTCCAGAGATTGAACTGTGTTGGCTTTGAGTTACTTACTTGAGGAAAGCATGTACTTAAATTCAACCCATTCCTGTGGTGGTGAGCCCACTGTAAGTGGGCCTTTTAAATGAGGTTACTACAGTTAAGGTATGGCCCATCTCATTCAAGATTGGTCTTAAGCCTATTACTGGAGTCTTTATAAACAGAATGAAATTCAGACATATTGAAAGTCAAAGGAAGTAAGAAGCTGAAGGTCAATGGAAACTGGAAGAGAAGGGAGAATCAAGGAAGGATTGCCATGTGCATTTCTATGTGACAGAGAAACCAAGAACAAGAATCATTTGCTGCCAACCCCAAAGAATGCCAGTCTTTAGGAAGAAAGCATCACCCTGATGATACCTCCAATTGGACTTTTCTCAACTTCGAAAATATGAGCTAAGAAATTTCAAGTTTTTAAGTCAACCCACTGCAAGTTATTTTCTTAAGCAGCCTGGAAAATTAAAACAGCCATGGTATCTCAAGTTAATTTAAATTTGAATTTCCATAATGGCTACTGATGTCAAACATTTTTTATGGGATTATTTCCCATCCTTTATCTTCTTTGTGAAGTGTCTGTCCATTTTTAGTAGTGTTTTTTATTTTCTTCCTCTTGATGTTTATGTGTTCTTTATATGTTTTGAATAGAAGTCCTTCATCAAATATGTGATTTACAAATATTTTCTACTTATTTATATACAGTTTATCTTTTCTTTGTCTTTAGAGAACTTTTTAATTTTATTTTATTTTAATGAAGTGTAATGTATGATTTGCCCCCTTCATGGATTGTTCTTATTTTGCCATTTCTAGGTACTATTTCCCTATTCCTACTCATGTAGATTTTCCTCTATGTTTAATTCTAAAATATTATAACCTTGAAAAATTAAGAAGACAGCCAGCATGATGGCAACAGAGTAAGGAACTCTTAGAGTCAGTTCATGTTATAGGACAGTTAGTAATCTCCCAGAGCTATCTAAATCTTCTCTTTGGGGGTTCTAGGAGGCCAAAAGAGCATCCTGCAACATCCTTGAAAGAATGGAAGGAAGAGACCGCCCATCTGCAGAGAAGCTTCATAAGTAGAGCACTCCACCCCATGGAAGCTGTTGCCCATCCTCCACTGGCAGCACAAGCTGCCCTGAAAGCTATTCTGTGGCTGAACTGGAAGCTCCACTTCCCAAAAATGGGAGAGGAAGAGACAGTTGAGCATCAATTTCAGCTACTGGTTAGTAAATTTGGCAGGCTAAAGTATAATCCTAAAAACACGTAAGTTTGAACTTGTCCAAGAAAAAAGAGGCCAGTACCCACCATTTTAAATTCACTTCTCGCACAAGTGGAGTGGACAGAAAATCACACTGCTGGTAGGGACCAGCTTCTTTCCATCCAGATCAGTTTGCAGCTCTAGCACAAGCCCCAGGCCCACCTTCCAGCAGGGAGAAAGCTGGGGTGACCTGTGCCAGCCTCCCGAGGAAAATTCAGGACATTCTGTGGTGGGCAGTGACCATCTTACTCTGATAGCAGAAGCTATATCAGGAGCTATTCTATGGTTGGATTTGGAATTTCCATTTCCCAAAAACAAGGGAGGACGAGACAGTTGGCCACCGACTTCAGCTACTGATTAGTCAATTTGACTGGCTAAAGTATAATTCTAAGAAGAGTTAAAGTTTGAATCTGTCCAAGTTGGAAAGAGGCTGGTAGCATCCATTTTGATGCCACCCCCAGCATGAGGAGAAGCTGGGTTGACTGAAAATCACAGTGATGGTAGAGACTGGTTTCTTTCAAGCAGATTGGCCTGCAGGCCTAGCCTAGGCTTCAGTCCCACCTCTAGTAGGGAGAAAGATGGTGTAGTAGTTTGGCAGTTTGATATAGTTATGAATTCCAAAAATAGATATTGGATTATGCTTGTAAACTGCTCTGTTCATCTGGGCGTGAATAAGTTAAGATTAGGGCTTTGAATGGGCCACCAGCCTCTTCAGGTAACTGCAGGTACATTCAGCTGGCACAGACTGAATAGTCAGAAGTCTACCAGGGCAACTGTGGTCATTTTGCATCCAAACAGCATAGATTGCTTCTCACACTTGCACCTCCATTCCCACCCCAGGCAGGGGAGAGAGGTGTCTGAAGATTCATCAGTCTCTCTGGACAGCTCCAGTCAAGGCCTAAATGACTTGGATTATTTCAGAAGGCTGTGGCTCTGTCCTGAACTCTGGCAAAGGCGAAAGTTTGAAAATTCATCAATCCCTGGGGCAGTCTGGGCAGATTGAGCCTCCACAACTTACAGCACCAAATACATCCTTGGCTTCTAATACACAAACTGAAATGGAAAAAGGGTAAAAAAGCCCTAAATTAAAGAGAGAAACTGCACCCAGAATAAATTAGTAAGGCAGATGCCAAGACACCAACATAAAGTTACAATTCACACCAAGAAACAGGGAGATATGGCCCACTTAAAGAAACAAGGTAAGCCTTCAGAAGACATAAAGGAGTAGAGACAAGTAATCATACATGTTCAAATAAATCTCCTTAATAAATTTAATGAAATGGCTAATGAGATTAAGGATATTAAGAAGACATTGGATGAGCACAAAGAAGAATTTGCAAGCACACATAGAAAAATAGCAGATCTTATGAGAATGAAAGTTGCAAAACATGGAATTAAAAATACCCTGCAATCATTTAATAGCAGATTTGAGGACAAAAAATAAAGGATTGGTGAGCTTGAAGAAATGACCTCTGAAAGCGAACAAAAGAACAGATGAAAAGAATTTTAAAAAATGAACAGGGTCTCAGGGAACTAAATAACAGCAAAAGACACGCAAACATACATGTCGTGGGTGTCCCAGAAGGAGAAGTGAAAGGAAAAGGGGCAGACAGAGTTTTTGAAAAAATAATGGTAAGAAATTTCCTAAACCTGTTGAAGGACATATATTTCCATGTCTCTAGGAGCACAATGTACTCCCATCCAAATAAATATAAAAAGACCAAATCTGAGAACATACTAATCAGAATATCAAATGCCAAAGAAAAAGAGAGAATTCTGAGAGTAACAAGAGAAAATCAATGCATAACATATAAGGGATACTCAATAACATTAAGTGACAATTTCTTATCAGAAATCATGGAGGCAAGAAGACAGTGCTATGATATGCTTAAGATAATACAAGACAAAAACTCCCAGCCAAGAATATTATATCCAGCAAGATTGTCTTTCAAAAATGAGGGTGAATTTAGAATATTCACAGATAAACAGAAACTAAGAGAGTTTGTAACCAAGAGACAAGCTTTTCAGGAAACACTAAAGGCTCTGCTACAGTCTGAAAATAAAAGACAGGAGAGGGAGGACTGGAAGAATGTCTAGAAATGAGGATTATATCAATAAAAGTAACTCAAAGTGTCAAAAGAGCAGTAAAAATAAAATGCATAAAACCCCAAAATTTTGAGGAATAAAATTAACCAACAATGTAAAGCACTTGTATTCAGAAAACTACAACTCATTGTTAAAAGAAATTTTAAAAAAGAACTAAGTAATTGGAAGATCATTCCATTCTCATGAATTGGAGGACTAAATATCATTAAAATGTCAATTCTATTCATATTGATATATAGATTCAATGAAATCCTCATAAAAATTGCACCAGCATTTTTGTAAATAAAAGGAAAACATGATTATTAAACTATTTGGAATGGTAAGGTGTCTTGGAAAGCCATAACATCTTAAAAAGGAAAAGCAAAGCTGTTAGAATCTAATTTCTGGACCTTAAATCATATTACCTAGCTACAGTAGGTAAAACAGCATGGTACTGGCATAAAGACAGATACATAGACCAATGGAACAGAATTGATAGCTCAGAAACAGATCCTCACATCTATGGTCAAGTGATTTTTAACTTGGCTGTCAAACTCACCCGGTTTGGGCTGCACAGTCCATTCAACAAATGATGCTGAAAGAACTGGATATTCAAAGCCCACAAAAGGAAAGAGGGCCCCTATCTCAAAAAATTAACTGAAAATAGAAAAAAAAAACTTAATATAAAAGCAAGAACCATAAAGCTTCTAGAAGAAAATGTAGTAAAATATCTTCAAGACCTGGTGGTAGGTGGTGGATTCTTAAAGAAAATAAGAGGAGAACTGAGATGGACTACTGATGTTTAATGTATGTAGAAGTTTTAATTAAACTTGCTGTAAAAGTGTGGAAATATCCAGAGATGATGGCAACACATTATAGTGAGCATAAGCTGATTTATAAATGGGAATGTGGCTGAAAATTGTAGTCTAGAGATGTAAATACCAATTGACAGAAAGCTATTCAGTCTAGGGACTGAATAACACAGTAAACCCAGAGTGGATGAGACTTGTGGTTGATGGAACAGATGCAACAGTGCCCTTTGTGAGCTACAGCAGATACACATCACTATTGCAGGGTAGTTGGAATGTGGAGAGGCATGGGAAAAATACAACTAGAGTGACCTATGGGCTCTGGTTAACAGTAATAATGTAATATTCATGCATCTATGCCAAAGATGTACTGAGTTGATAATGGAGGAGTATGGAAAAAGTGTGGCAAATATATGCTGTGGACCTGGTAATAATCTCAGGATATTATGTCATGATCTGTAGCAAATGTTCCACCACAGTATGGTGTGTTGATAGAGGAATTTTGTTTGGGAATTCTGCACATGTGCATGATTGTTTTATAAGTTTACAACTTCTGTCATAAAAACATATTTAAAAAATAATAGCATTATTATTAACACCAAATATAAGATAGCGTTATTATAAATACACCAAATATAAGATAAGGACTATAGTTAGTAGTAAGATTTTGACAATATTCTTTCATAATGTGTAACAAATGTCTCACAATGCAAGGTGTTGGTGGTGGGTTGATGTATGGGAAGCCTGTATGATGTTATTCATATTTGCTTTGTAAGTTCACTTTTACTATACACATATTGTTCATGTATGTTCACGTAAAAATGATATAATAATAAGAATAAGGTAGGTTGGGGGAAGAATACTTTGGTTAGTAGCAATATTTTGAGGATGCTCTTTAATCATTAGCTAAAAATATTACACAATAATGCAAGATATTGATGGTAGGATGAAGTATGAGAGTTCTGTATGATGTCACGTATGTTTGTTTTGTAAGTTCAAAACTATTACTAAACACTTATTGTTTTTGTATGTTTATGTATGAGTGATATACTTCAATAAATTTTTTAAAAAGTTATAACCTTACAATTTCACATTTAGAGTGAATTTTTATACACTGAATGATGATTATGTAAAAGATCCTCTTTTTGCATATAGAAGTCTTAATATTCCCACATTAATTTTTCACAGTATTATACTTTTCCATTAAATAGCCTTTATGTATTTATCAAAAAGCAAATAACCATTTATATAAAGTTTATGGACCTCTATATATACCCATCATCTTTGTGTTTATTCATTTTTAATACATTTTTTTAAAGATATTTAGATAACATAAATATTACACAAAAATTATAAGGATTCCCATACACTCCACCTCCCACCCCTCCTACAACCTCCCACATAGACATCTTTCATTAGTGTGTCACATTAATTAAAGGTTTATAGAACTCTATATGTTTCCATCATCTAGTTGTTTATTCATTTTTAATACCAAAAAATCTTTCCCTAAACTTAAGTCTTCAAGTAGGATAACGTGATTGACCCAAATTTCTTTTTCTTTTTCAAAATTGTTTTGTCTCATCTAGCTTTTTCTCTTACCCATATAAATTTTGAAACCATCTTATCTAGATCTAAAAAAGTATGAAGGTGTTTTTACTAGAATACCGATAAATGCATAGACAATCTAAAAAACTGGCACCTCTACCATGATGATTCATGCAGTCCGTAAACTCAATATATATTAACACTTACCGAAATCTTTTAAAATTAAGGATTCTTTTTTTATAACAGAGGCTTTAGATTTAGAGATAAATAATGCATAAAATACAGAGTTCCCATATACCACCTTTTTTATTAGCATGATACACATATTACAAATGATGAAAGACATTTAAAAAAGTATACTCTTTACCATAGTGCATGATTTAACTGAGGGGCCACTGTTTGCATTGAAGAGAAATTTGTGGTTTTTTTTCCCTCTAGTAACATTTATAAAAAATTATACTAAGTTCAAATATATAATTCTATGCTTCTATTGACATTGAAAATGTTGGGCTACCATCACCACCATCCATTAACAAAATTTCCATCAACCCAAAAGAGACTCTGTACAATTTAAGCATTATTTCTCCATTCCACACAACCACCCAGGCCCTCGTAAACTATATTTAATTTCTGGCTGAAAGATTCTGCATATTCTAAATATTTCATAACTGTATCATATATGGCTTTGCATTTCCCCATAATCCTTCCAGTTCTTTCCCCTTCTAGTCACAGCAGCATTACATTTCTTAATAGTTACAAGGCAAGCTTAGAGAAATAACTGTTTGTGAGCTTGGAAGTAACAACTTGTATACTTAGACTTCTTTCCCAGAAACTCTAAGAGCAATCAGATATGTGAACTGCTTGACCACCTTTGTATTCATAAATCTCTTATGTAATTACTATAAAGATGCTACTTCAGCCCTAATGAGAAACATTGTAAATGCTCTTTTTAGTAATTACTATGAAAGTGTAACTTCTGCCCTGCTGAGAAACACTGTGAATGTCTGGTCCTTGATTATCTGTCCTGAGCACTGTACTTGTTAATCATTCTTTCCCCTCATGGTCCTCCCAATCTGCCCAGAGACATATATTATAAAAAGAGGAATTACTGTGGAAAATACATCTTGAATCTAGGAAGTGCCACACTGTCTCCCTGTCACAAAAGATGAGGATTTAGGCCATGACCAGCCTTGGTCTCTCTGAGAGAGAGGAATCCCCCCTAGCTATCCAGGGTGAGGCTCCATGTAAGTCCTCTATTAAATGCTCCTTCTCTTGCTAAGCTGGATTTAGCCAAGTTTTTTTTTTTTTTTTTTTTTTTTTTTTTGGTCTGATGCATCCCTGTCAGTTTGGTGGGAAGCTGTTATTTTACACAGCTTCCTGCTATACTTGAAAAAAATATCAGTGATATTTAAAATAATTACTCTTTTGTTTCTGGCTTATTTCACTTAACATGATGTCTTCAAGGATCATTCATGTTATTAATATATTAGAAATTCATTCCTTTTTACAGATGAATAATATGTCTTTCATGTATATCATGTTTTGTTTATCCATTCATTGGTTGAAAGACAATTGGGTTGCTCCATCTTTTGGGAATTATGAATAATGTCTCTGTGAACATAGGTGTGCATATATCTGTGAGACCCTGCTTTCAACTTCCTTTAGTATGTACATAGAAATGGGTTTGTTGGAGCATATGACCATTTATACTTAACCTTATGGGCTACCACCAATGTGTCTTTCACACAGATTGTACTCTTATTACATTCCCACCAGACTGAGTTACTCCATTTAATTTTTAGCACTTATAATTTTCCATATTTTTTAATAGTAGCCCTTCTAGTGGGGGAGAAATGGTAATAGATTGTGATTTTTATATGCATTTCCCTTATGGCTAATGATTTTGAACATCTTTTCAATTGCTTTTGGCCATTTTTTAAATTGGGTTTTATCTTTTTGCTGTTGAGTTGTAGGGTTTCTTCATATATTTTTTATATTAAACTATTATCAGATATGTGATTTCTAAATATTTTATCCCATTGTGTAGGTTATCTTTTTACTTTCAGAATAAATTCCTTTAATGTACAAAAGTTTTTAATTTTCTTGATTTGTCTTCATATTTTTGTTACTAGTTTAGAGAAACTGTACTGATTTTTGTGGTTTGATCTTGTACCCAATCAATTGTACTCTGGGTACAAAGAGCCAATTGTTTTTCAATCAATGAATGGATAAGTAAAACATGATATATACATGAAAGACATATTAGTCATCTGTAAGGCATTATTGGGTAATGTCTTAATGTCTCCCACATTTTTGAAAGAAAGTCTTGCTGGATATAATATTCTTGTTTGCAATTATTTTCATTTTCCAAAATGATTTTTCTCCACCATTATGATAATTATGTGTGTTTTGCCTTTCTTACTGTTAATGCAGTGTATCACAAGAATTGAATTTCTTATGTTGAAACTCCCATGCATACCTGGGATTAATACCACATGACAATGATATATAAATATCATGATGTGCTGTTAGATTTGTTTTGCTAATATTTTGTTGATAATTTTTGCATCTATATTCATACATGAGGTTCTGTAGTTCTCTTTTCTCATGGATTCTTTATCCTAGGTTTGGTATGAAGGTGATGGCTTCATAGAATGACTTTTATAGTGTTCTTATTTCTTCAAATTTTTTGAAAGAGTTTGAGCAGGTATGGTGTTAATTTTTCTTGAAATGTGGCAAAATTCACCTGTGATTTTCTTTATTGCAAGATTTTTTTATTGCTGATACACTCTTTACCAGTTTATTGGTTTGCTGAGATCTTCTGTTTCTTCAGGATTTGATTAGGTAGTGTATTAGTCAGCCAAGGGGTGCTAATGCAAAATACCAGAAATGGGTTGGTCTTTATAAAGGGTATTCATTTGGGGTAGAAATTTATAGTTACGAGGCCATAAAGCATAAGTTTCTTCTCCCACCAAAGTCCATTGCCATGTGTTTGAGCAAGACAGCTGTCGATGTTTGTCAGGGTTCAGGTTTCTTGGGTTCCACTCTTCCTGGGATGGCATTTCTCTCTGGGCTTATCTCCTCTGTTTCCTCCACAAGGCCAGCTGCAGACTTTCAGGTGAACAGCTCGCTTCTCTTCTCCTGGGGCCTTCTCTCCAACATCAAAACTGCTTCTCAAAAACTGCTCCCTCTGTCCTTTGCCTTGCATTTTATATTCAATTCCCCCACCCACCAAAGGGTGGGGCTCAACGCCCTACTGATGTGGTCCAGTCAATGCCAAAATCATAATTTAATCATGTCCAGATTAACAGATCAGTTTACAAGCATGATCCAATTATATTTTTGGAATTCATAATTACATCAAATTGCCAAATGGCTACAGGTAGTTTCTGTGTTTCTAAGAATTTGTCCATTTCATCTTGGTTTTCTAATTTGTTGGTGCACAGTTGTTCATATTATCTTCCTATAGTTCTTTTTTTGTCAGTGCGGTTTTCATTTCAGATTTTAATAAATTTTGACATCTTTCTTTGTTTCTTTGTCAGTCTAGCTAAAATTTTGTTAAGTTTATTGACCTTTTCAAAGAACCAAATCTTGGTTTTGTTAATTCTCTCTATTGTTTTTACTTTTCCATTTATTTTTCTTTTTCTTTAAGAAGCTTTAGATTACATAAAGGATACATAAAAATTATATGGCATTCCTATGTGGCCCACCCCCTCCCCTTCCCACACTTTCCTACATTAACAGCATCTTTCATTAGTTTGGTATATTTGCTGCAGTTGATGAGCACATACTGAAGCACTGCTATTAAATTAGATTATAGTTTACATTATACTTTGTACTTTATCTCACACAATTTTGTAGGGTATGACAAAATGTATAATGGCTTGTATCTGTTATTTCAATTTCTTGCAGGAAAATTCCAATGTACAAAAATGCCCCCATATTACACCAATCCTTCCCTTTCCCTCCCCTCAATATTTCTAGTGGTCATTCTTTTATACTTTGTTTCTTTTGTGTTCTATTTCTCTTTCTCTGTTTAATCTTTGTTACCTTATTCCTTCTATTTACTTTTGGTGCATTTTAATATTCTTTTTCAACACTCTCCAGTTATGAAGTTAGGTCTTTGATTTGAGATCATTCTTCCTTTTTCATGTTGGCATTTAATGGTATAAATTTCTCTCTCAGCACTGCCTTTGCTGCAGGACATATGTTTTATTATGTGTTAGTATCATTTGCATTCCCTTCAAGATATTTTCTAATTGCTCCTTTGATTTCTTCTTTGACCCTTGGGTTGTATAAAATTATGCTGTTTACTTTCCACATATTTGTGAATTTTCCTTTTCTCCTGTTATTGATTTCTAGATTGAATCAATTGTTGTTCAGGCAAGTTACCTTATAGGATGTTAATTTGGCAGAATTTATTGAGATTTGTTTTGTGACCTAAAATATGGTCTATCCTAGAGAATGAATCATTTGCAGCAGGGAAGAATGTGTATTATGCTTCTTTTGGGTGAAGTGTTCTATATAGATATGTAGGTGTAGTTGCTTTAGAGTATTGTTCAGTTCTTCTCTTTCCTTATTGACCTTCTGTGTAGATGTTCTACGTATTATTGAATGTGATGATTGAAGACTCATATTAATGTAAACCAATCTATTTCTCCCTTCAAGTCTGTCAATATTTGCTTCATATTATTTGTAACTCTGCTGTTAGGAACAGCTATGTTTAAAATTATTTTGTCTTCCTGTTGAATTGATCACTTTATC
Organism: Cabassous unicinctus; assembly: GCA_029593785.1. NCBI lineage: Eukaryota > Metazoa > Chordata > Mammalia > Cingulata > Chlamyphoridae > Cabassous > Cabassous unicinctus. The sequence continues at coordinate 53,881 of JAQZBX010005797.1, forward strand.
AGTACATAATGACCTTCTTTGTACTTTGTACAAATAGACAGTTTTGACTATTTTATCTGATATTGGTGTTGTTACCGTACCTTGCTTGTAGTTACTACTCGCATGGTATATATATATGTAGTTTTTCTCATTCCTTCACTTTCAATCTGCTTATGTATTTGAATTTAATGTGAGTCTTTTGTAAACAGTTGGATCATGCTTTTTTAAATCCGTTCTGTCATTCTCTGTCTCTTTTCTGTAGAGTTCATTTTATTTACATTTAAAGTAACTACCATTAAATTCAGGGCATTCTTCTTCCATTCTACTATTTTGTCTTTGTAAATATTATGCCATATTTGATCCTCAGTTCTTCCATTGATACCTATTCTCATATTCTCATATTTACTTGATGTTTTTGTATCGTAACATTTTATGTTCCTACTTATTTCTTTCTGTATATATATCAGATATTATAATTTTGGTTACCATGGTGTTAATATTTAACATTCTAAATCTATAACAATCATAATTGATTTGATATCAACATAACTTCAATATCATACACAAACACTGTTCCTATACTCCTTCATCCCCAAACATTTTTCTTTTTTGTCAGGCCATGGACCAAATTTTACCTTTGAAAAATGTATATACCAAACCTTCAACTTATCATGATTTATGCATCTGCATTTAATACCCTTAACAGAGACATTTATTATTTATGTACTATGATCTAATATCTAGTGTCCTTTCTTCTCATTCTGTATAACTTCCTTTAGTATTGCTTGTAGGGCAGGGCTATTGGTAGTTAACATCTTCATCTGTTGTTTATTGGGTAATGTCTTAATCTCTCCCACATTTTTGAAAGAAAGTCTTGCTGGATATAAAATTTTTGTTTGGCAATTATTTTCTTTTAGCACTTTAAATAGCTCATACCACAGCCTTTTTGCCTCCATAGTTTGTGTTGAGAAATCTGAATATAATCTACTAGTATTTCATCATATATAACTCATTGCTTTTCTCATATGCCTTTAAGAAATATCTTCAGGTCCTTGGCATTAGAAAGTCTTATTACAATTTGTCTGGGTATACTTCTCTTTGAGTTTACATGCTTGGGGCTCTTGTGCCTTCTTGAATATCTTTTTTCATATATTTTGTGAAATTTGAGAAACTTTATACCACTATTTCTTTAAATAATCTTTATGTCCCTTTTCATATTTCTTCTCTTTCTGGGATTCCAATAAGGCATATTTTGTTACACTTGATTGTATATTATGGGTCTCATAGACACTGTTTGCTCTGTTTTAATTCTTTTTTTTTTTTTTCATTTTGCT
>JAQZBX010005798.1:0-55206 GCA_029593785.1 Cabassous unicinctus
AAAAAAAAAGATAACCATTTACCAAAATAACAGAAAACTAATGTAACAGTTACAGATACTGAGTTCATCTTTATTGTATGCTGGAAGTAAGGTAATAGGTTTAGCATATAATAGCTTATCAACAGGATTTGGTCCCCCAGTTTTAAGGAGAATTGGCAATGATAAATAATTCAGGAGTAATGCCATCAAAGCAGATAGCTTCATTTCCATCACTGCTTTTATACATACTCAGGTGACTCTGTTAAAGAAAATCAAATGTGTAGCACCATATGGGAAGTATCCTCAGTTTCCTTTATGACAAACAGTAAGAGAATGCATTATACCATGTAGGCTATGTTCAAATCAGTGACGGTGAGGGCCAAGAGAATTTTCTTTCAGATATTTGTCCTGATTTTAGAGTACATCATATCATCAATGAAATTAGATATAGCCACTCTCTAGCAATACCACAAACTATTTCCTAATACACACATTGACTTTATCTCTTCCTGATGATCAAATCTGTCTCAGGAATAAGCACAAACATTTATGATGCTGTTTATTTGCTGCATTTCATTGAGCTCCTTAATAAAACTCATCCATATTCAATTCAGCCTATATGAGTCACACCTCATTGTCAGCCAGAATATGAATATTTCAAGATATAATTCAATATAGATCAGAAGGCACTATGAGGACAATTCACAAACTAATACAATTTCCTATTTATTCAGTACAGGTTCATTTTATTAAGCATAGCTGATGCCTCATGATGTTTTCTCCTAGGATCAGAAATTGCTAGACTCCATCAATCATAACTATTCAAGTCTGATTAACTCCATATAAAATCAAGGTAATTCTTCAGATACAAATTAAATTACCATGTTTTTAAAAATGTAGTTAATACATTTAACATGTAAGATAGAGCTATATATCATGAGCTTTTTCAAGCTCTTTTATCTTTGTAGAAAAAGAAAGGAAGGAAGAAAATAGAGGAAGGAGGAAGGGAGGAAAGAAAGAATTGAGCCATCCTCTCCCTTCTTTTCCCATCAGCCAGGAGATTTGAAGTTACAGTTTACATCAAGGGTCAATAAGGTAGCCTGATATCTGGGTAGGACTGAAATTACACAGCTGGTATCAGTTAAAAGCAATAAGTTATTTTGCCTCCTACTTTCTGCTTGTCTGGGTCATAACTCAGCCTAAAAAACTCATAGCCCATAGCATGATTTTCCAAGGACTTATCCTCACTGCTCATGATTATAGGCTCATGTACTTGCATCCAGTTGCAATATCCACAACATGATTATTCTCTAATTTTTAAGTATTATATTGACAGTTATATAATAAAGACCATATGTACAGAATATGTTAAATTCCTTCCTTCTTTCCTTCCTTTCTTCCTTCCTCAAACACTTAATTGAAGAGCTATTGTATTTCAGGCAAATCTCTACTATCTAGTAGCACACAATATATGAGGGAAAGAAACATGGGAAAGGATAATTAAAGAATGATGCACTATTGAGCTATGTTGTCTTACAGATTGAATCTGTTTGATACATACTTTAACCTGTTTATGACGCTGCTATTAGCTAACAGCTCAAGCATCTCAAAAACAGGAACCAGTTACCACAGGTACTGATACCACACAGAATTAGAATAATGGGATTTTGTTGCCATAACAACTCTTTTCCTATATTCATAATCTTAAATTATTACTCTAGTCTATGGTACAATAACTCAGTATTAAATTATCTTGGTAAAAATGTATCTTTATTGCTAATGCAACTTGGAACTAAGGAATAATTGTGTTTGAAAGTGAAATTAGTATCTTTGAAGGCCATAATGCTGTGTCAACATTTTAGTTTTATTACAACTATGGTATTCATATATCATAGCTATGGCATGTATCTCTGATTTATCAGCCTAAAAGGTCTTTAAAACCAGAAGCTTTGGGATTTCAAAGACCTATGTTTAAGTCTAAGCAGAAAAGACATGAGAGAAGGCAATGTTTCAGAACAGTTTGTAATGGGAAATTTGTACAAAGATATTTACATAACCAAGAGAAGCCTCTAGAGAGAGGAGGAATTTGCAGGTAAATTAATGCAATGGATTCACAGAAAAAAAAGAGAGAATACTGGAAGGCCCACAGGTGCACTTTACAATGAATAATTCCATCAGAATTATGTGTGCAAATTAGATCAATTAAAGTAGGAGATGCTCAGTCACATACTGCTCTAAGAGTTAACTGTTGTGGGAATAGAAGCAAAACAATTTCCAACTGAAACCATGAGCATATCCCAGGAGGAAAATAAAATAGCTCCTGAAGGAAAGAAAGTACAAGTGTTATTTATTTTGTTTATTTATTTCTTTTTCTAAAGGTTGACCCTTTTAAAGAAGCATGCATATTTTGTCAAGGTATTTGTACATTTTTACTTTTCTTGAAAACAGTAACAACAAAAACACACAAGAGAAAGGTACAAACTTTTCTCATGAACTTAAAAAGCTCAATCAAAAGTTCACCCAAAGACATGATCCTAGGTCTATTAAAATTTAGAAAAGACAAAAAAAAAAAAAAAAAATTAGAAAAGACCATTTATTCTCCTACTTTGTTAGAATTTGTCTATATGTACTTTGTATGTAGATTGTTTCATGTATCTCACAAAGACATGTTCAAGTCCTAACCACCAGTGCCGTGGGTGTAGACTCATTTGTAAATAGGATCTTCGAATATCCTATTAAGATGAAGTCAAACTGAATCAGAGGGCACCTTAATCCAGTGTAGAAATACAAGCCAAAGGAGGAGACAGAGACAGGTCACCATGTGAAGGAGGCAGAGATCGATTGCCAGCAGATCACCACCAGGACACTGCAGACTTCCAAAGAAAGTATGGCCTGCCAATAGCTTGATTTTAAACTTCTAGCCTCCAAACTGTGAGTCAATAAATTCCTGTTATTCAAACCAACCAATTTGTGGTATTTTTGTTACAGCAGTCCTGGAAAACTAAGACACTTAAATCAAATATTTGTTTTTAACTAAGAAATTACAAGATAGATATGTGGAAAGTGAACATGTTATTTTAAGAAAAAAATAAAGCAATGTTTGAAAAGTCCAATGCATGTTATAGCTAAGGTGAATCAGTTAGTTATCACTAAATACATACTATTTATTATTGCTCAAGCATCTTGCTAGGTGGTTCTGGTCTCAGCTGGTCTGTGCATCTCTGAGTAACTGCAGGTTGGGTAAGTTAGCTCTACTGATCTGGGCAGGGCTTTCTCACAATGTTGGGCATGGTGGCTGGAGACTGGGGTGACTTACCTCTTCTCCACATGGTCCTTCATTGTCCAGCAGGCTAACCTAGACTTGTTCTTAAAAGTGGAGGCAGGGTTTTGAGGAAATGGAAGTATGAGAGGTCTCTAGAGAACTCAATTTGAAACTGGTGCATTGTCACTTTCCCCACATTGTATTGGTCAATGCAAGCCACAAGTCCATCCCAAATTCAAGGGGTGGGGAAATAGACTTCACCTCTTGAGCTTCAAAGTCACATGTAAAGGACAGGGATTTAGAAGAGAGCGTTAATTAGGTCATCAATGCAATCATTCTTTCTCACAAGTGATAAGTAGTCTTCAAGGAAACAAGACCTTATTGTAGACAAAGAACTATAGGCTAGCAACATCAAAACAATTGCCCATAAAATGATAGGAGCTGGAAAAAATAGAAGAGATGAGAAAAGAAAAGCTAACATTGGACTACAGAACAACTTGTCATAAGACTACATCTTATGTTAAACTTGAATAAAATCATGGATGTGGCCATGCAGTATTGGAGTACGCACTTGTCTCTTAAGACATTATCTAGGTTGAAATGGTGGTTGAAGAGCTTGCACACCACTGCCTCTGGTTGAACATGAAGTTGTGGGAGGAATTCAGCCAAATCTTTTTGGTCAATCTCTACCATCCTTTCTGTTGCCTATTTATGTGAAGGAATTCTCAAGGATACCTTAGGTAAAATTCCTGTAATTAAGTGCAAATTTACTTTCAGGAATGGCAACACATACAGTTCAAATACCACTGCAGAATTTGTGATTTCCCACAGGAAAGTGTACAACTTGAAAGTGTGTGCTAATTGGCCAGGTAAGTGATCCATTACTTTATGCTCTCACCAAAGCTGATTCTAACACACTGGAAAGAATTCCTAGACAAGGATTCTTATAAGTCCTTTCCCAATATTGCAAATTTGCTTCCTATTTAAATTGCTAATTCCCATGAGATTACTTTAGGTTTTCTGTTAATACCAAATTACCCTAGAATTTCTTTGATTACTAAGATCTCAAAACATTTATATTAACCTCGAGCATTTTGGCCATCAAATTCCTAAGAAATGACTGTAATCTTTAACAATTTCATTCCATTTTTAGAACCAACCATGTTCTTGTGTCTGGACACATGAGAAATATTGCTGAAAAAGTTCATATTTGCTACATATGGACCACTTACAGCTGGTCCTGGACCTGCTGATTATGGTGCTCCCTTGTGTTTCACAGTTGTAAATAATAAAGTTCAATGCCAAATAATATGAATTACCATGACAGTTCTTTGATTTCATCCCAGAATATTTAAAAATACATTCCCTTGCTTGGTAACTGTTCTTCTTTCAAGGTTTATTGTCACAGCCTTGAATTTATAAATAGAATATTCACGTCATTTGTATTCATTATTTATTGCTATGTAACAAATCATCCCAATATTCAGTAACTTAAAAGAATAAGCATTTATTATCTCACAGTTTCTGTGGGTCAAGGATCCAGCCACAGCTTAGCTGGGTGCCTCTATCGGTTTTTCACAGGCTACAATCAAGGGCTCAGCCTGGTTGCCATCATCTCGATGCATGACTGGGGGATTATCCACTTCCAAATTCACTCATGTGGCTGTTGGCAGGCCTCAGATTGCCCAGAGAACTCAGATCCTTGCCACATAGGCCTCTTTATAGGCCAGCTCACCTCACAGCACATGGCTTCCCTTGGAGCAAACCAGCAAGAGAGCAAAAGAAGGCACACACAATAGAAGTCACAATCTTTTTGTAACCTCATCGTGTAACCTCATTTTGTAACCATATTCTATTCATTGGAAGTACAGCACACATCAAAAAGTCCAGTCTACACTCAAGGGGAAGGACTAACAAGAGACTGTGGATACCAGGAGGCAATGACCATCAAGAGCCATCTGAAAGTCTGCCTACTATATCATTTCTCTGTAGCGTGTGCTGATGAAGCACACAAACTGATTTGTAAATATGTTGGAGTGTTTTCTATGGAGTGATTCTAAGAGCCAAGTTATTTTACAGAGAGGCAAAATTCTTCTAGGCAAGAATATGATTTAAGTTATTTTTATAAGGGATTCTAGATAGCTGGTAACTAATACAAAGATATAGATAACTATAGCTATATCTATGTCTAGATGCCTCTCTTGCTTCTAAGCTTACAGTTGCTTATTGAATGTTTACTCTATGCACTTTATTAACCAATCTGCACAACTTCCTTGAAAAGCAGGCATGATTATTCCCATTTTACAAAAAAAGTAACTCAGGGGGCTTAAGACAATTACCCAGGATCACAAAGCTAGCACTCTGGGAAACTGGGACTGAAACCTAACTCAAAAGCCTGTCCTATACCTAGACCAAGCACTGTCCAGAAAAATCTGTTTTGACTAGACTTTCTTCTAGCTTCAGTAAAAAATGTATTTAGGCCAAATGATATTTTAAAATAACAGGCTGTGGTAGTGAATCCAATTCCTGGTTGATCAATAGAGTCAACTTGAGGGCTTTTATACATATATTGCTTGTGAGTTCCATTCTAAGACACACTGAAACAGGATTTCTAGAACTGAGACCCAATACATATATACTTTATACTTTATATTTTTAAAACTTTTTTTGTGGGTCAAAGTTTGAGAGGTGCTGGCCCAATGTTTATATTAGCCATTCCTTACACTAAATCAGTATTTCTCAAAATGTAGTCCACTGAACTGATGCCCTTCCACAGACCCACAAAAGAATTCTCTCTCAACAGGAGGCCCTAGAATTGTCTATTAAACTCCCTGAGCAAGTCTTGTGCACACTAAAGTTTGAAAATCACCATTATATATTTACTGAGTTCTACCTTTAAAATATCTATTTGACTCTCTGGTATTTTCCCAGCTGGCAAATTAATCTTGAGTTTATGGCTTTATGGACGGTCCCAAAACAACAACAAATAAACAAAAACAGTGATACAGAGAATACTTCAACATTCTTTGCAAAATTATCAGGAGCAGTATTCTATCGGCCAGTATTTCTCACTTAAATTTAGAATTTAATGCCAGGAGGAATTTTTTTTTATTTTTCAGACAAATTGTTCTACTTCTTTTTATTAGACATTTTCCTTTCCTTTTCAGAAGCTGAAAGATAAATGTAATGCTTAGTTAAAATAATTCTACTTGGTTTCTGATCAAATTATTATTGTTCTTTCTGTATTAGGGTTTGTCAACATTGGCACTATTGGCGTTTTGGGCCAGATAATTCTTTTTTTTGGAGGGAGAGGAGCTGTCTTGTGCATTGTAGAATGTCTGGCAGCATCACTGGCCTCTACCCACTTCATGTCAGGAGCATTCAAACCCCTGCTCCATTTGGAAAACCAAAAATGTCTCCAGACACTGTGAAATGACCCCTGGGGGAAAAGATCACCCAGAGAACCACTGCACTACATGATTGTTTTTCTATTTTCCTTGACTTTGTATTTAACAGTTTCACATAAGTATTTTATTTGTATGCCACTTCAAAGATTTGTGGAAATAGAGTTGTAAATTATTAACACATTTTAATGAAAGGGAATTACACCTTAATTTAAATATTTTAGTATTCAGAAGCTAAGTCTTTATACAATTAGGAACATATTCCAAAATAATCTAATGGATCCTTCACTTTAATATGACTTTTTTGAGATCTGTGAAACTACTTGCCATCCTGAGGTTAAGGTTTCCTTATCTAACAATTTAGTTAGCATCATTGATAATACTTGGAAAAGGTATCATAGTTTTTAGTGTATGATAGCATGTGAAATCGATTCAGGGCCACTACAGCAGACAACATAGAACTAGACAAGTGAAGGGGAGATGAATGGAACCATAGAGTTAGAGTTTGTCCTTCATGGTATTTGTCTTTTTATCCCATTGCTCAGGAATATGTTATAAGAAGGTTTATCATAAGAAGGTTTATATTGGATTCAGATGAGTATTGGTCTGGAAGTATAAGTATTTATTTACCTGTAGCATTTGAGACCCAAATTAATCTTAGATTTTCAGAGCGAGCTCTCATTAAAATTATTAGCATTTCTATTGACACTTTTACCCATCTGTTGACATTTTGCAAATAAATATTTATACACCAAGTGGCTGTATCTACATGTCTCCAAATATGGGAATAAAAAATGAACAAAATGTAGTCATCTAGATGTTTCCTAAGACTGCATGTTTTGTTCTGGTTAACATTGCTAATTAAAATGAAACAGGATAAATAAAAAGTAACAGGAGACTCCGTGTTCTTGCATAATTGCATAAATGAAGGCATGAGAAACTTGGGGCAATATAAGGACATTTTATGTGTATATAAGTTAGAAAATATGTATTTGACTAAAATTCATTTCTTTTTGTCTATTTCTAAAACAGAGTGATATATTGTTACATTTAGGATTCTGACATTCATTATAGCTTTAGTGCGTTACATAATTAGAAGGCCGCTGAAAATAAAAGTAGTTTACCTTCATTCAATTAACACTAATTGAGCACATATATTATGCAGATGTTGTGCCAGGTGCTGGAAGACTGAGATGAATAATCATGGCTTCTGCCCTTGGGGAGCTCACGTTCTATGGGGAAAACAAATAAGTGAGTAATGGCAGTATGAAGTGACAAGGCATGTGTTGAGGGACCAAAAGTGCTTCAGTGTGACTGGAGGTCACGGTGCACAGTGGGAGGATGTATTAGAAGATGGGCCGTCATGGTGGTCTGCAGACTTCATTCCATAGAAAAAAGGGAAGTAAAATTATATTCCTCATGGTGACATTTGCTAGACATATACAAATGCTCATTAGTCCTTTGCTGTTTTTATTTTTATTTTTTTATTGTAACATAAAATAAATCCTTATTTTACTCAAGGATGACCAATGGTGTATTTCCCAATAAAAATACTCCAAGTCAAAATTATTTCTCTAGCTGTTTAGTTCTTTCGGTTCTAAATGCAGATCCTTACCCCTTCTTTAACTATAAAACTGGGACATCTTCACTAGTGTTATATAAGAATTTTAAAAAGCTGATGTGATAAAACATGTGGGAGGATATTATATTATAAACTCTATCAGTTCGGATATACTCCATTTTCCTGAAGGTCATGTCAGTCTTAGAATCACCCTCCATGTTTCAACTTTTTGAAGCCAACTCCTGTTTCTTTTTTTTTTTTTTTTAAGATTATTTATTTACTTTATTCATTTAAAACCTCCCACCACCACCCCCGTCCCCGGTCCCAGTCCATTCGCTGGGCAAGTCTCTTTGTCTGTTTCCTGCCTTCTCTTCTCATCAGTCTCCTGTCTTCACTGGGATTCGATCCTGGGGACCTCCGATGTGGGAGAGAGGCAGTCTGCCACCTGCACCACCTCAGTTCCTGGTTTTTTCAGTGCATCTCGTCTTGGCTCCTGTTAAGTCATCATCTTGCTGCGTGGTTCAGCGGGGCCTGGCACAGCCATGCACGGGGCTTGGGGGTGCGGCCGCGCATGGGACCTGCCTGTCTTCTATATTTTTCTTTATTTTGCTGGGAGGTCCCGAGGATCGAACCTAGGTCCCTCCATATGGGAGACGGACGCGCAACCATTTGAGCCACATCCGCGCCCCCCCCCAACTCCCTTTTCAATCAAAGCCAGATCCCAGTGGTTAAAGATTTTAGTCTAACCTTAGGTAAGTATAAATAATATAATAAACCCCAAATCAGCAGCATTAAGTCATACTAAAAGCTTTACATCACAGGCACCATCAGCAGTTCCAGCCCTGGCTTTCTACGTAGTTGCTCCCTCAGTCATATGTCTTGCCTCCAGGTCACAGTGTCATGAGCCTACTGGTCTTTCCACCCTTTCTCTTTGCCAAACTCTACTATCAGGAAAGGATCTGATATCTACATCTTAGTATAAACTTAAGTAACTACATTTCTGTGGGTTATTTGTTTTTATAGCCTTAGCTTTAATTTTTTATATAATAAATTATAGTTATTTGTGAGTAGGAAAAGGAGATCAGAGTAAATGAGTTTTGTTAATAGAGTCCTGTCTCAAGTGCTTAGTACATTGTATAGTATAGGAGATGCTTAGTAAATATTTAATTGTTGACTGCTGGACGGTCCATCAGACATTAGCTGCTCTTGGACATAAGCTTGAGCAAAGAAAGCAGTGTGTGGCAGACTGAGTTATGTACCCCAGAAAAAAGCATGTTCTTAATCTTCATCCCATTCCCGTAGGTGTGAACCCATTGTAAATAGGACCTTTTGAAGATGGTATTTTAGTTAAGGAGTGGCCAGCTGAATCAGGAAGGGACTTAATCCTTCATCCTGGAGATCTTAGAAAGAGAAAAGCCACCGGAGAAGCCAAAAGTCAGAAGCCAATGGAAACTGAGAGGGAAAGAAGAGGACTGGAGAGCCAAGGAACCCAAGGATTGCTGGCCCTTCAGAATGCTACCAACCCCAGGAAGAAGCCAGCCTCCTGGCCTCTGGAACTATCGGCCAATACATTCCTGTTGTTTAAGCCAAAACTTGTTTCTGACATTTGTGTTCACAGCCTGGCAAAACTAAGACACAGAGTATATAATTTTATACCTTCAAATAATGTTAGAGATAGAAGAGTATCCTAAGGACTATCTACTAGTCCCTTCACTTTACAGAGTAGAGAATAAGTGGTCAGTAAGTAAAGAATCAAGATGCCAGAGTAGCACAGCTGCGACCAGAACTGAGCTCTCCTTGCTCAAATCCACTTCCTATCGTGCAGCCTGCTATCTCCTACAGAACAAGCAACAAAGCCTCCAGTGTAATAGAAGGAAGGTAGATAGAGTTTATAGCCCGTGATTCTTAGCTGTGGCACTTTTGAGTCTTGTATTATTATCTCTGGTTATCTTTACCCATTGAGACACTCTACAGCATTGCTATTGGTTAAAGAATTCAACTTTTACCTTTGTGTTCAAAGGTACCAATCGTCCTAATTGCTATGCTCTGCCTTTCATCATAATGTGTCACTGTTTGTACAGTTGTATGTAAATGATGTTCCGTCTTCACCGAGAGGCTTGAGTCTCATATTTTTCATCAATTTTTCCCAAAATCTGTTCATTTACATTTGTAAGCCTGCCCTTACAAGACTGTAGCTACAAAATAAAATTAAATTTCCCTCAACACCCATTTAATAACAACTTAGAACTGTCCTGCTCTTTTACCTGCAGGGAATCAGTCTCTTGCAGAGTTCCACCTGGGGATACTTATGTACACTACACACCCAAAAAGTCTGCTGTTTCATCAGCCGTCTGCCCTCTATTCTGCTCGGGGAGTTCTTACTTGCTCCCTTGCAGGTCCCCTCCTGATATTTCTAGGATGCAATATGTCTCAAGCTAATATGTCCTCTTTTTAAAACAAAGAAGGCACTATCACTCTTACAGGGATGAAACTGGTTCTTGGAGGCGTGAAAATATCTTGCTTTTTTATGTATAAAGTGCAGAAATGCATGCAGCACATAAACAATACATAATCTCCGTGGTATTAACATTTTGTTGGGGGGAGGTGATTAGGGGTAAAAATTCAAGCGAGGCTCCTTAGAGGGTCTATAATGGAAAAAGAAAACTTGAAAAACATTACTCTAATTCTTCATTGCAAGTATAGAAACAACCTCTTACCTTCACTTTTCGTAGCCCAGCTGAGAACAGCCTGCAGATGTCTACCAGCTGTTACTAAAGATTTTGGCAGTTACAGAAGATGAGTGTCTTTGGCTAGTGCTCAATATGGTCCCGCTCAGAACACATCCTGCTCACAACATCCCTCCCAGCCTAGATCCTGGCCTGCTGCCTATCGTTAGTGGTGCTACCTTCTCTCCAAGAGAGCTCTGGACAGGTCTGTGTTTTAGAGTTCAGATTTCTTGTCTCCATTTTCATTTCCTGTCCCTGAAACTGCCTCTTTCCAGAGTGATTGGTCATGGGAATTCCTACTCCTTCCAGGGCACTCAGTACTTGTAAGGGGAGACTTTGCCTTATGGCCTCAAAATGGAATTCCTATAGTAATACCCTCGTTTGCTGCAATGTAGTTTTCAAGTCTGTGATTTCTGGTCTTACTTAGAGATATCTTACTCTAAGATTTTAGCATCTACAGTTTAATCTAGGCTGAGTTTAGTCAAATCCAATCCAATACTCTCTCTGTTTCCCTTCCACCTTAATGCAAAGGTCATTTTGGCAAGTTCACCCACGCAGCTCAGAGATGAGAGTACCCAAACTCCACCACAAACACTTAGAAAAGTGTCAAGAAATTCTTTAATTTTTTGCCAAGTTATAAAGTTCTGTAATCCTGAAAAATCTCTTATTACTTTGTCTTCCTTTAAATCCCACCACTATAGAGTTGTCAGTTGCTTGGGTAGTTGGTATGTGGTTTTACACTATTTCAGATCAAGGTGAGTGCACTGATGGGAAGTGAAAAGTTTCCAGTAGGTTAAACAACTTGTCCCTCATTCCCTGAGACTTTTCTGGTCTTAGCATTGAAAGTGCCCTGTCTGAGGAAGCTTCTCAGTCATGGGCAAAGCATAATGGTTAATCATCCCCTTTTCCAGCTTGGTTTAGATTTTTTTCACTGAATACATAGAGACCATCTTGGCAAAGGTGACATAATATTGCCAAGTATCACCATAATTTCTAAGGGTTACAGTGCTGGGTTTGTTTTCTTTATTTTTATTCAAACTTTATTTCAAATTAAAAAAATAAAATATGCAAAAGGCAGCTCAACAAGTTATGTAAGCATTACTCCAAAAAAGTTCTGCCCAAGCACTTTTATCTCATCTAATCCCAACAACAAATTCAATTGTGTGTTAAATTATAATAACGCTAAGGGCAAAAAAAAAAAAAAAGAATATGAGGTTTGGTTTTCTGTGATATGAATATGATTAAGCATTATTTTCTCTTCTTCATTTTCTTCATTAACAAGGAGACCTTGATTATGTTATTTGATTAATATGTGTTCATCTGTGTATCTTTCTGAACACTGGAGAAAAATTAGGTTTGTGTTCTTGCTCACTCTTACCCTATTTTTCACTGTAAAAGGCAAAACTATATAGCATCATTTTTTCTTATATAGTAAGTTAAACATTTAATTTTATAATCAATATGTGAGCACACATATCTCTCATAAACTGGACGTTTAGATGGTCATTCTGTAACAGATCTCTGTAAAAGGAGATGCTATTATTTTTGACAGCTGCAAGTGGTGAATCATACTATTTGGTAATCACAGTTTGCTGGCCGTCAAGAAAAAAACATTTTAAGTATTGCATGATATTGCTTAGCCCTCTGCTCTCCCTTGTCAGTGCCACTGCTGTGCCTCCAGAGAGACCCAATATGTTAGGGCATGTCCATTGAAAATTGAAGGTGTATAATCTATTACAATGCAAAATAGAAATCAGCTTCATGCTGTGGGTAGCATTGAAACAGGCTTGTTACATTTAGAAAGATTGCTCTGATAAGAACATCCCCAGTTGACCAACATATGGGCACTGATGAGGCTGTGTGTCTCATTTAATTTATAGTTGGAACTTCCACCTTTGAGGTTTAACTAGCTTTTCAATGGTATTTTGCACCTGTTCAGTGTTACTAATACCAGAGACTATTTTCCTCTTTATCCGGTGGAATTATCCAGAGAGGCCAATCAAGAAGAAGAAAAAAAGTAATTCAGGGAAATAGAAATATGCTGTATCCCAGAAGTTTTAAGGTAGAGCACATGAGGGAAAATGAATTCATCTTTGAGTTTGCTACTACAATTTTAAAAATGCCTTACATATATGAAAAAATAGGAAACTTTAATGAGATTTGAAAATCTTTATTAACTCCTAATGTATGTAATTTAGATAGTTGTGAAGTTCCTACTATAGAGATTAATGGTTATATACAACTCTTCTTTATCTCTTTTCCAGAAAGAATAGAGTTCAATCTCTCATAACTTCTGTATCAGCTAAAGGAAAGTAAAAGATGTCCTCATTTTTTGTTTTACAAATGGAAAGAACATAGCACAAGGATATGACATCTCTAGCCACCTCATAATTTGCTAACACACCTAAAATATAATGAAGACTTCTCTTATATCCCTGCAGGCTATCTGGCAGGGAAATGGCCCCATTTTTCTTTTGTGTTATTCTGAAAAACATAGATTATTAAATTTTCAAAAGATTTATTCTCTGGTAGATTTTTAGGGTAATATTCAAGCACAGCTTGGAAACAAACAAACAAACAAAAAATCAGCCATTGGAAGTCCTATGCAACCAAAATGGGGAACAGATTGAATTTAAATACAGAACTTGAAATCAATAGACTTTTGTACACTTTGAAGTTTTCAATTAAAGCAGTTTTTTGCTTTTGTTATGGCAAGATTGTGCTCTTCTATATTTATTACTCTTTTGATGCTTGAAGGAGTCACTTCATCTGAGTCCTGATTTAATTACTGTAGTAAATTTTGGTACTACAGAATTAAATTTAATCCATCTTTGAAGATTTTATGTAATTTTTCCACTTATATTGAAAGATTTTTGTAGTGCCCCAATTCCTTAATATTACTGCTCATATTTTATTAAAATAAAATCAGAGGGAATTGTGGGAAGATGGTGTCAGACTAGGCAGGCAGAGCTCAACTCTCTCACAAAAACCACAGAGAAGAGCCAAAACCTTTCAGAAGGACCTGCTTTGGGGGTCAGAGACCAGGATAGTGCTTCCCAACTCCCAGGAGGGTGAGGGACAGAGAGACAAAGAATCCAAAACAACAAATATGAGTTACCAAACCCCTACTGCAGGTAGGAAGGGCTCCTCTTCCCCACCCCCAAAATATTAAGTTGGGGTAAAACTCCTGGCTCACCATGGCTGACTGTGTGGGGGACAGACATCTTCCTCCCTGTTAGCTGTTACAAGGGAAAAGGGATGGGGAGTTGGGGGGTTTTTCTTCAGTGAATTTGGCCAGCAGAGCTTGTTTTGAATCTTGGCTTTGGCCAGACCAAAACTCAGGAAAACAGAGATATCCTCTCCATGGAAAGGTGTCCTGATGAGCCCTATCTGCTAACTGGTCTGGAAATTGCATAGATAAAAACTGCTTCTGATTCTTTCTGTATCCTAACTTCTGGGAGAAAATCTTTGCCCCATTACTGAGTCTCTGACCCAATTTGGATAACTTAAGCTGCACAATTTTTAAGATTTGGAATAAGTTGAACCAAATATCAAAGAGGAGCTGTGGGGAAAAAATAAGCAAGAGAGAGAAATGGGCCATCAGAGTAAATTCACCATCATATTCAGATGCCTAGGCATCAGCAAAAATTTACAAGCCATACTAGGAAACAGGAAGAGATGGCCCAGCTAAAGGAACAAATCAAATATCCTGAAGAAATACAGGATTTAAGACAATCAATGATAATCACACAACTCTCCTAAATCATTTCAAAGAATTGAAAGAAAATATGACTAAAAAGATAAAGGATATTAAGAAGACAATGGATGAGCACAAAGAACAATTTGAAAGCCTGAAGAGAATAGTAACAAACTTTATGGGAGTGAAAGACACAATGGATGAGATTAAAAATACATTAGAGGCACATAAGAGCAGATATGAATAGCTTGAAGACAAAATTAGTAATTTCAAAGACAGAACATCTGAACTGGAAAAGACAGGAGAACAAAGAGAAAAGAATGGAAAAAATGGTACAGGGTCTCAGGGAATTGAATGACAATGCGAAACACACAAACATATTTGTTATCTGTGTCCCAGAAGGAGAAGAAAATGGAAAAGGGGCAGAAAGAATATTTGAGGAAATAATGACTGAAAACTTCCCTACCCTTACGAAAGACATAAATATCACTATCCAAGAAGGATGACACACCCCAAACAGAAAAAATTCAAATAGGCCTACCCTGAGTCACCTACAATTCAGAATGACAAATATCAGAGATAAACAGAGGGTTCTGAAAGCAGGAAGAGAAAAGAAAAGCATCACATACAAGGGAACCTCAATAAGATTAAGTGCCGACCTCATCAGAAACCAAGGAGGAGAGAAGAAAGTTGTATGATTCTTTCTCCTCAGCCAAGAATTCTGTATCTGGCAAAACTGTCCTTCAGAAATGAGGGTGAGTTCAAAGTCTTCACAGACAAACAAAAACTGATAGACTATCTTACCAGAAGACCAGAATTACAAGAGATACTACAGGTGGTACTCATCCTAAAAGGAAAAAAACAAGGGTGAGAGACTTAGAGAAGAGTGTAGAGATAAAGATTATTAGGAAGGGTAAATTAAAGAGTAAAAAGACAGACAGTAGTACAATATGACAACAGAAAACCAAGGACAAAATGGATGAAGAAAGCATTGCTTTCACAGTAATAACATTGAGTGTTAATGGCTTGAACTCCCCAATCAAAAGACATAGACTGATAGAATGGATAAAAAAAAAAATATGAGCCATCAATTTGCTGTCTACAAGAGACTCGCCTCAGACATAAGGACACAACCAGGTTAAAAGCGAAAGGATGGAAAAAGATATTCCATGCAAATAGTAATCAAAAAAGAGCTGGAGTAGTGATACTAGTATCGGACAAAATAAATTTTAAATGCAAAACTGTTATAAGGGATGAAGAAGATCATTATATATTTTTAAAAGGGGCAATTCATCAAGAAGAAATAACTATACTAAATATTTATGTACCTAACTTGAGTGCCCTAAGATACATGAGGCATACACTGGGAAAGCTGAAAGGAAAAATAGATGTCTCTACAATAATAGTTGGAGAATTCAACACACCACTCTCAGTATTGGAGATAACATCTGGACAGAGAATAAATAAAGAAACAGAGAGCTTGAATAATATAAATGAATTAGACCTAACAGACATTATAGAGCATTGCACCCAAAAGCAACAGGATATGCAGTCTTTTCAAGTGTTCATGGATCCTTATCCAAGATAGACCATATGTTGGGTCAAAAGACAAGTCGACTTCAATAAATTGAAAAAGATTGAATTTATACAAAACACTTTCTCTGATCAAAATGGATTGAAGCTGGAAATCAATAATGGATGGAAAAAGGGAAAATTCATAAATAAATGGATATTAAACTACACATCCTTAAATAATCAGTGGGTCAAAGAAGAAATTGCAAGAGAATTTAAGAAATATCTTGAGATGAATGAAAATGAGAACACAACATATCAAAACCTATAAGACACTGCAAAGACAATGCTGATATGGAAATTTATAGCCCTCAATGCTTACATTAAAAATGAAGAGTTAAAATTGAAGATCTAACTGCACACATGGAAGAACTAGGAATAGAACAGCAAACTAATGCCAAACCAAGCTGAAGGAAAGAAATAGTAAAGATCAGAGCAGAAATAAATGAAATCAAGAACAAAACAACAATAGAGAGAATCAACAAATCCAAAAGTTGGTTCTTTGAGATGATAAACAAAATTGACATACCCTTAGGTAGACTAACAAAGAAAAAGAGAAGATGCAAATAAATCAGAACTGAGAGGGGGTCATTACCACTGACCCCACAGAAATAAGAGCGCTCATAAGAGAATACTATGAAAAATTACATGCCAAAAAACTAGACAAATGTAAAGGAGATGGATAAATTCCTAGAAACACACAAACTACTTACACTGAACCTAGAAGAAAAAGAAGACCACTACAAGTCAATCACAAGTGAAGAGATTGAAACAGTCATCAAAAACCTCCCAAAGATGAAAAGCCTGGGACCAGATGGCTTTACAGGTGAATTCTACCAAGCATTCAAAGATAATCTAAGGCCAATCTTGCTCAAGCACTTCCAAAAAATTGTACAGGAAAGAATGCTACCGAACTCATTCTATAAAGCCAACATAACCCTAATACCAAAACAAGAGAAGATACTACAAAAACAGAAAATTGCAGACCAATATCTGAATGAATACATATGCAAAAATCCTCAACAAAAGACTTGCAAACTGAATCCAAAACCACATTGAAATAATTATACACCATGATCAAGTGGGTTTTATCCCAGGCATGCAAGGTGGTTCAACACAAGAAAATCAATTAGTGTAATAAACTACATTGGTAAATTGAAGAAGAAAAATCACATGATCCTCTCGATTGACACAGAAAAAGCATTTGATAAAACACAGTACCCATTCTTGATAAAAACACTCCAAAAGATAGGAATACAAGGAAGCTTTCTCAATATGGTAAAGTACATATATGAAAAACCTACAGGTAGCATTGTACTGAATGGTGAAAGACTGAAAGCTTTCCCACTGAGATCAGGAACAAGACAAGGATACCCACTGTTATCATTTTTTTTTTTTTCAGTATTGTGCTAGAAGTTATAGCTAGAGAAATTAGATTGATAAATAAATAAAAGGCATCCAAATAGGAAAGGGAGAAGTAAAACTTTCACTATTCACTGATGATATGATCCTAGATTTATAAAATCCTAAAAAATCCACGACAAAGCTACTAGAATTACTAGATGAGTTCAACAAAGTGGTGGGATACAAAAATTAATAGCATTTCTATAGACTACTGATGTGCAATCTGAGGAGGAAATCATAAAAAAATTTTCATTTATAATAGTGATTAAAACAATCACATATTTAGGAATAAACTTAACCAAAGACATAAAGGGCCTGTATTCAGAAAACTACAAAACAATGCTAAAAGAAACTGAAAAAGACTTAAATAAATGGAAGGACAATCCATGTTCATGGATTGGAAGACTAAATATCATTAAGATGTCAATTCTACCCAAAATGATTTATAGATTCAACGTAATCCCAATAAAAATCCCAACAGCCTTTTTGCAGAAATGGAAAAGCCGATAACCAAATTTATTTGGAAGGGTAAGGGGCTCCAAATAGCCAAAAATGTCTTTAAAAAAGAAGAACAAAGTTGGAGGACTCTCACTTCCTGACTTTAAGCATATTACTTAGCTGCAGTGGTAAAAACAGCATGGTACTGGCATAAAGACAGACACATTGATCAATGGAACCGAATAGAGAACTCAGAACTAGACCCTCACATCTACAGTCATGTGATTTTTGACAAAGCTGTTAAGCCCACCAAGCTGGACCAGAACAATCAGTTCAAAAAATTGTCCTGGGAGAACTGGATTAAAATATACAAAAGAAAGAAAAAGGGACCCTATCTCACACCTTATACAAAAATTAACTCAAAATGGATTAAGGACCTAAATATAAAAGTAACAACCATAAAACTTCTAGAAGAAAATTTAGGAAGACATCTTCAAGATCTTGTGTTAGGAGGTAGTTTCTTAAACCTTACACCCAAAACACAAGCAATAAAAGACAAAATAGATAAATGGGACCTCCTCAAAATTAGACACTTTTGCACCTCAAAGGACTTTGTCAAAAGGGTGAAAAGGCAGCCAACTCAATGGGAGAAAATATTTGGAAATCACATATCCAATAAGGGCTTAATATCCATGATATATAAATAGATGATACAACTCAACAATAAAAAGACAAATGATCCAATTTAAAAATGGGCAAAAGACTTGAACAGACAACTGTCCAAAGAAGAAACATAAATGGCGAAGAAACACATGAAAAAATGTTCAGCATCACTAGTGATTAGGGAAATGCAAATCAAAACTACAATGAGATATCATTTCACATCTATTAGACTGGCCAGTATTAAAAGTTGGAAAACTATAAACATTGGAGAGGATGTAGAGAGATAGGAATGCTTGTTCACTGTTTGTGGGAACAGAATGGTACAGCCACTGTCGAGGACTGTTTGACAGTTCCTAAGGAAGTTGGATATAGACTTGCCATGTGACCTGGCAATACACAGAACTGAGGGCAGTGGCACGAATAGACATCTGAACACCAATGTTCATGGCAGCATTAGTCACGATTGCCAGAAGTTGAAAACAACCCAGGTGTCCATTAACTGATGAGTGGATAAACAAATTGTTGTGTATACACACGATAGAATATTATGCAGTGTTAAAAAGAAATTAAGTCCTAAAGTGTATTACTACCTGGATGAACCTGGAGGACATTACATTGAATGAAGCAAGCCAGACACAAAAGGATAAATACTGTATGATTGTGCTATTATGAACTAAATATGTAAACTCATGGAATTAATAATTAGAATATAGGTCACTAGAAATTAGACTGAGGCTACAGAATGGAAAGCTGAGGGTTAATCTATGCAGAATTGGTAAAAAAAGGTTGTTTGTACATCTTAGGAAATGAATAGAAATGGTGAAAGCACATCATAATGTTTGTAATTAGCAGAGCTATTATATGAGTATGGTTAAAAGGACAAGTCTAAGTTCATATATATTTCTAGAAGAAAAGATAAAAAATGTAGCTTGGAACTATATAACATAGTGAAACCTCATGTAAAATACAAATTTGGGTGATATTGCATATATAAGATTGTTTTTATAAAATGTAAATACAAATAAACTAGAGAAGTAAACAGAATAGCAGCTATGTACTGTAGGCAAGCATAGCGAGATTGAGAAGGGATGAGTTTTGTTTGTTTGTTAGGTTGATTTGTTTATGTTTTTTAGTATTAGTATTGTTATTATTACTGGAATAATGAAAATCCTCTAAAATGATTGCAGTAATGAATGCACAATTATGTGATTATACTGGTTACCATTGATTGTACACTTTGGATGGATTTATGCTTTATTAATATGTATCAATAAAATTGATTTGTTAAAAATCATAGTAGATTGTTGTAATCTTTAAGTATGAACAAGTTACTCAGCTATGTTAAATGGAGTTTTAACCAAATATATAGAATTGAACCATGTGATTCAATTTCATTCAGTTCAGTCTCATAATTTCAGAACCTAAAGGAAGTATGGCCATGCTTCCTTGCTGATGTAGGTTTCTCCCTCTTTTATAGAGAGACTCAGTCAATAAATTAATAAGCTGCTACACTCAGAATTTTAGGCTAATAAAGAGTTAGAGAAACTAAGCAAGGTTTAAAGATACCCAAAGTTTCTGAAGTTTTTATATACAGCTTTTTTTTTTTTTTTTTTAATCTGTTTAGCTGTTTCCTTTAGGGGAAAGAAGCATTTGAGATATGGGAGGGATGCAATGAACATTCTGTAAAAATGTTTTTGTAGTGAGCTAAAAATTGTTTTGAGAATTTTATAATATTTACCTTAAGAATCATGGAAATATTTTGGTATCTTGGAAAGCTGGAATTGGGGGTTGCTGATTGATCATGATAGTGGCTTGATTATTCAAACTCTGCCTAATCCCAAAAGAATTTGAGGTGGCTCACAAAAATGCATATAATACAAAAGGAAGGTAAAAAAAAAAAATTAGGGTACCGAGGAGATAAGAGAATGAGAAACATTGAAAATTGCAAGAAAATGGGATTCAGGGTATCCACCATTAACCTCTTCATCATTTTATCTGTGATTTTCCAACTTGGCTCCACATTGGGATCAACTGGGATGCTTTCAAAAAAAAAAACACTGCCTGGATCCAACTCCAGTCCAATTACATCAGAATTCTGAGACTGGGCACCGATACTTTCAGAAAATTCTGTATGTTATTCTAATATGCAACCAGGATTAAGAAGCATTGCCCTATACTAAAAACAATCAATCAAACAAAAATCTTGTGTTCTAGTGTTCTCTCCTTTTAAATCCAAAGAAAATTACCAAGATTACACAGCAACCCACTCTTACATCATTACTTTGTTTAAATGAAGTTGATTTTAATTCTTTTCAGAAAAAATGTATTGGTTATTACCTTGTTTTCAAGATGCTTATGATCTTGTGGAAGCATAAAGAGAAAAACTAGTCCAAGAACAGAAGAAAGAAGTGCTCACTAGCTGTATAAATACCAAGGGAGAAAAGAGAAGTGCTTTGTTATAACTGAAGAGGAGGGTGTAGAAATCACAAAAGACTTCGTGGAGGAGGTGGCATTTGTTCTGGCCTAGACAGGTGAGAATCCTTAGTAGAAGATGGAGGCAAA
Organism: Cabassous unicinctus; assembly: GCA_029593785.1. Lineage (NCBI taxonomy): Eukaryota > Metazoa > Chordata > Mammalia > Cingulata > Chlamyphoridae > Cabassous > Cabassous unicinctus. The sequence goes on from JAQZBX010005798.1 coordinate 21,269, forward strand.
TGCCCTTGCAGCTGAGTGAAGAGTGAGCAGAGGCTAAGAACTGCTCCTGAGTGCAGGGAGTTAACAGATAGAAGAGCAGACCCATAAGACATAAAGGAGGAAGGTGGCTAAATAATTTCATTCTTGAGTAGTTCTCATGTCACATTTCTTAAATGGTATTTTTTCAAGGTTGAATGCAGTAGGAAGAAATTCCCTGCTTAACTACCCTGGAGTTAAACTCTTGGTATCAAGTGTATGGGGCAGGATAATTAATTGAATTATCACTTTGTGCTTGTCCTCCCCAAGTTTTTTGTGTCTCCCTTTATTTAGGCAGACTACCAGTCTCTTTGGTTCCTTGAAGTCTTTGCAGTCAGAATTTGAGTAGGATAAGAGGCAGAAGCCTGAAGTAGTTTATCTTTGGAAAAGACTTAATCAATTGAGATTTTCCTGGGACCCTGATGGGTGAGGGGAGAGGAAGACTTTGAGAGGGCACAGGGATTTGAAGCAGAGAGCCATTTATGACTTGGAGCCAGTGGACATCTCAGGAAGGGGACCTCAGCATGGGGATTCCCACATGAGCTGAGATTCTCTTAGCTACGTGGGTAGGGTCACAGTGAGTCAGGGAACTTCAAGGGGCCACAGCATGCTAAGACCATGAGCAAGTCAGTAGCATGAATTAGCAGTCTGTCCCCATTTCCAGGCATGACACAAACCACTGAGATTCTAGCATACCCAAGGGAGGAGGAGTGGGAGGAATGTCCATAATAACTGAGATAAAATTCCCCAGTGCCCTAAAGGATGATAAAAGGGAAGTTCTTTCACACTCAAGTTTTTGGACACAAATTTGTATATGCTACGTATATGAATATTCTTGGTCTAAAAATCAATGGCAAATACCTTGGGCTGAAGAGAGTGAGGGAGAGGCTGAATCAGCTAGATTTTTGCCTTCATTTGTTGCAATAGAACTATCATGTGTTGCATAATAATTAAGTACAAGGTACCTCATTTTATCATTACAGCAGCCCTATAAAATAAGAACTAGTTTTAAACTTTGTTTTTCAGATGAAGCCAGACCAGTCAACTTGGTAAGGTCACTTGACAAGTATGTGGGAGGCCTGGATTCAACCGCAGGCCAACATCACAAAAGCCTATTTCCTTAGCTTCGTTCCTATATCCCACCCTCCCCCTCCCCAGATTATTTATTCTATGCTGCTACTTAGCCCACATTAATAGACCAAGAAATAGGAATACTGTCAGTGGAGGACTTATTCTATTGCTTTCCTTCCTGACAATGTGGAAAACTGATAAAAAGGGCTGAACAAATTCAGATCCCGATTATACTGTACTCTCTTTTAAAGATTGCTGGAAGAGTTTATTCCCCACTAATACCCTGCCCAGTATTCCAGTATACCCCTGCATTTTTTTTCCTTTTCCTATGACTGCAAATTTTTGTCTGGCAATGACTACTTGCCACTTATATTCACTGTGCTCTTATAAAGGGCTGTCATAACTTTAAAGTAGGAAATTCCCCCAAAGTCACCTTCGAAGAGGCCATCCAAAAATCAAATGCTTATAGATCTCTTTCTCACTACTCCTTATCTTAAAATAAATATTTGAGAAGGAAATTCTTCTGCCACATATTCATTGGAAAAGAAAAATGGATTACAATTTCCATACGTGAGAGGAATTTTTATGAAATTTGAGATATTCTGATACTTTATGCACCTGTTACATTGCTCGGTCATAGTAGTATTGTTTCCTGACAATTTGTTCAGTGGTATCAAGAGACCAGTGGGAAGTTGAGTTAAAGAGGGGAATAAATTCCCAAATGACTTGTATTGAAGTATGGCTTTTCCATACACCCAGTTCACAATGGAGACCCTCAGGTTATGGTCCCTAAAATATTTCCTGGTGTGCAAGACTATATTCCTCTGATAGGGTGTGTTTTGGAAGTGACAGAGATAAGGTAGGTATGTCCATTCTGATACGTTCTTAAGAAAGACAGAGAGGGAAGGAGAGATGGTGAGAGAAAATGGATGTCTTGAAGTATGATCCCAGAAGCAGCAGCTTCAACTCGCTATTCTAGATGATGAGATTTTGGGTAAACTTTATTTCCCACTTTATGTTATTCTTTAGTATTCAAATATGTAATTTGAAGGAACATTTATAATTTTTATGTTTTGTTTGTAAAACAAGACATTGAATAAGAGGTAAAGAAATAACCCTATAGGACATCTGAAAAGAAAGGAAAAACTACAACTATAGCTTGAAAATATCATTAAATAACAACAAAAATGGTATAAATGTTCTGTAAGCTACAGGCAAGTCCTCTGAGCATCTTTGAATGGGGAAGGGGGCGACCGTATCTGTACTCAAGTTGGTAATGGAGGAAACAGATGGACAAGTCAGTGCCAGGGCAGAGCTGACTTCAAGGTCTTCAAGAAACTGAAGAGAACTGAATACTCAGCTTCCTGACCCTTCTGCATTAGTTTCACCTTCCTAAGGAATGGCGCACCCTAACCGAGTTTGACCTTCACAGCCTGACGAAGCATGGTAGCATGTGCAGTTGAGTTCAGGAACTTTTGCTGTTTCCATCCTTCCACTTCCAAAGTATGAAATGTCTTTTTTATTTTTATATTTTAAATAACAAAATATATTTATAGGTTTGTTTTTTTCCTGATTAGAGAAAAGAGGAATTTGGAATTGGGGTCAGAGACACGATGGGTAAACATCATGCCATGGAGTCGTCGGGGATCTATTGACAGGCTGGTCTGGTAGCTGCTGCACTTTATCCACACAGGGCATTTTCCACCCATTCCTGCTCATTAAGGGAGCGGTGGCAGCTTCTGACAGGTAACTAGGCTGTTTTGTTATAAGGAGCTTCATTTCCCAAGGATAAATTATGGAGAATTTTTTTTCTTTTTGTTGTTTTAAAATAGGGCTGTCTTATCTGAGAATGTGTTAATTAAGTTATCACGTATTGCCTTGTTTCTAGTCCTGCACATTTGGTATGTACAAATTACCTTTTAGAAGACAGTTTTCAGTACTTGGGGAAGTGGCTCCGTAACTCCACCAAGAAGATTATGGAGTCCAGAGGGGATGGGGCCTGAGGGTGGGCCTGGGGAGTGGAAGAGTAAAGGAACATTTAGATCAAGTTCTAAGACAGGCAGGGGCCCTGTGGTGGTCCTTGATCAGGTCTACTTCTCTTCCTCTTTTGCCTCCTAGCCAGACATGAAGTTCTCTTCCCACTAACCTCCATTTCCCAGTTGGCACTCTCAGTTGGCCTGCCTACTAAATCTTTTTGCTGATTGAATGTCGGCCTGCCTAAGTCAAGCAGCCAGAAACATACTCCCTCAATCTCACCAGACTGGAGTGTGGCACTTTGGAGATGGCAGACACAGTCAGTCAATTCAAACAAAGGACCATTTAATAGGCATCTGCTGTGTTCAGTGGCCCTGGGATGAAATTGCCAAAGATTCAGAGATTAAAACATGGTCTCTGCCTTGGGTAATTTGGGACCTATCTTGGAGAAAATGCAATTGTTACAAATAACTACAGTAAGTGGGGCAGGAGAGATGCACCAATGTCATATGGGGTGGGAATAGGGGGCAGTCAGAGCATTCCCCACACACAAGTGAGCTCCTAAGAAGGTAGGATCCTGACTTTATCCTCTCTGCACCTCAGTGCCTAGTGCATGTCTGGCACACAGTGGATGCTTTGCTGGAATGTGCCAAGTCATTATCTAGGAGAAATGGTATGCAGTTGTTGGACTCTAAAAGGGCTTCATAGTCATGTGAAGTGCTGCTAGGGAGATGAGTAGGGTTTTGAGTCAGAGATGAGGATTGGGAGAATATTCTAGTAGGAGAAAAGAACCTGAGCAACAGCCCAGATACACATAATGGCTGCTCGACTTCCTGTGCTTGTTGCCCCTCACTTGCACCCGGGAATTTTAGAGACAGGCTTCTATCCAGATAGTTGAAAACAAGACTTGGTGAAAAATAGTTTCGTTGGTCTCCTTACTCTATACATTGCTCACAAACCCTTGCCTGCTTGCTTCCATCCCTTTCTCCCATTCTTTCATTTCTGTTTCACTTCTCTTCTGTCTATTTTCACTTTTCCTTTGCTCTGAGCTCCCATTACCATCTTCATCCCCTGCAGACTCACTCAGACCTAAAGAAGTCGATCCACGGGTGCAGATATAGGTCACCAAGCTGAAATGAGGCTTTTCACACGGCAAAGTGCTTTGAGTTGGCCTTTTCTATGACTTTCCTGACTTCCACTGGGGTTTTCAGGGGTTTCCACATCCCTTTTCTGGCATGACAGAGACTCTAAGGGGTGATTTGTCTGCAACACAACATAAATGGGAATCACAAACATACATCTCTACCCCCTTGTTTTGCCTTTTGAGTCATGGTGCTTCTGCAAAGTTTAAGCTTCTCCTCTCCCTACCACCTTAGACCCTGAAAATCTACAAAAAAGAGTTCATGTGCATCTGCAACATTCCGTTCTAGAATCCCAAATGCAACTTTTAGCAATGTTTTGACTCCCTGAGAATTCTAAGGATCTAGTACGTGGCCTTGGTTTTATAATAAAAGTCTTCTATAAAATCTGAGTACCACCTTATCCACTGTATTGCTGTTTTGGCTTTCCTGTTTTCCCCTTGTATCTTTGAAAGTTTTCCTTCCAGATGTTTTTTGAAATGATCAACAACAGCCCTGTTATCTTCTAAGACTCTAAGGATTCTTTCTCTGCTTTAGAAAAAATGTGTCTGTGTTCCCATCTCATTAAGCAGCATCTGAAATCTCTCTGAAAACACATAAAAGGGATATACAGTCAGCCTCCCAGAATCTGAAAGTCCTACAGAAATTAAGGCCCATTAGTGTTTTTCATAACATCAAAGAGTCACCCATGCATTTCAAATGTACTATTTTGTTTTGGATGTAGGTGGAGTGGGACATAAATGCAAACTTACTTGCTTTTTAGTTTATCAGGGGAATCAAAGAAAAGAACTGGGCAAAAGAGAAAAAGGAAGAAGAGAAAATATGGCTCTGACTCCTTTCATCTCAGGTTACTTCTGAAATAACAAAATGATGACCCTGCAAAACTCTCAGAGTTTTCCTCCCATTACTGAGGGTCCCACCTTGCTCAGGGGTGACTTGCCTGGGAAAGAGCCTTTTTAGCCTTTCTGGCTACTAAGCCAAGGCAGATGTAGCCACAAGGTGTCACTATTGCTAAGATAGACCTCCACCTACAGGATCAATTGTGATTATGCATACGTTATTTATATTTCATTTTTGTTTTTAAATGGGCTTCTCAGGAAAGGTATTTTTATGCCAACATTCATTGCTTCCTTCACTTCAAAAAAAAAAAAAAAAAAAAACCTGTGATCTTGGTAAGTTATCTAGTGAGGCTCAAATTTCTAATATGGAAATTGGATAGGAGATAATTCCTAATTTTTAGGGTAGTTGTTACCCTTAAATTAGAAAACCTTTGTATAGCTGAGTTTCATGCACAGCGCTGAAGTAAGCACTTAATAAAGGGTAGTTCCCTTGTATTAAAAAGTAAGGAATGGAGGTGGGAGAGAAGGTGGTAACTTTTTGAGGCCTGTTTCTTTCTTTTAAAAAAAAAAACAAAAAACTTGGATTCTAGAGCTGCAAGAATATACAGTAATACAGAGTTCTGGCTATTGGTAATAGCAATGCAATTGAAAAACTTTGGGAAAAGCTAAGTACTCCAGTTTCATTATGTGTAATGAGGTTGATAGCCACCACTGGAGTACCTGCTCCATGCCAAGCATTGTATTAGATACTTCTCAAACCCAGTACTAGTCTCACAGAAGAGAAAACAGAAATTCAATTTAATGATGTGTCCACAGAAAATACACATCTGCCTGCCAGTATAAATATATATATATATATATAGATAGAGATGAGGGAGAAAAAACTAAAAGCAGCAAAACCCAGAAGAAAAGGGAGACCAGCAGATATTGCCATGTGCCTTGCCATGTGGCAGAAGAGCCAAGGATCACTGGCAGCTGGTCTTCAGGAAGACAGTATTGCCTTGATGATGCCTTGATTTAGATATTTTCTTGGCCTCAAACTTTAAGCTAATAAATTCCCATTGTTTAAGTCAACCCATTTCATGGTGTCTTTTTTAAGCAGACTGGAAAACTAAAACACTCTTGTATAGGGAAAGGGGGATAGATTGACCCACCTGGCAAGAGCATTCCAAAAAATATGCCAGAACCAAGGAAGAAACTACCTTGGGGGGGGGGGGTGATTCTGCCCACTCTGTTTAAAACTCACACTTCCCTCAGATGGTAGGATGAAAATGAAGGAGTTTCATACCTAGCTGAGGAGGTAGGATGGAAAGACACTGGAAGACATCCAGCTGATTGCCGGATTCTGGGCAGAAGAAATATGGAGAGAACTAGCAGGTTAAGGTAGTTTTTATGAATAGCAGTCTGAGCATTATGTAATTAACAATACTGAAATATATATCTGAATGTGGATAAAAGGGGAAATGTTAGGTTATATATATGGTAGTAGAATAAACATTTTTTAAAAATCCATGAAACTGTACTATACAAACCCTAAGTTAAACCATGGACTGTAGTTAATAGTACAATTATAAAAGTGTGCTTTCATCAATTGTAACAAATGCACCACACCAATGCAAGGTATTACTGACAGGGGAGTATATGGGAATCCTATATTTTATGCATGATTGCTCTGTAATCCCACAACTTTTCTAAGAAAAAAATAAAAATTTAATAATTAAAAAGAAAATAGGATGACTAGCTGCTTTGTGCTTCTTGGGATATGGCTTCAAATCGTTCATCCTTTGTTTTAGTCACAACAGGAGCGCAGCAAAGGCTCTGGAATTTGAAGAGGAACTGCACTGGGAAAGTAGGAAAGACACACAGCAGTGTGGACTCCAACCAGGGCCCTTTGCCCTGGGCTTCCTGGATTGTGTGTAAATGGCGTGGAGCTCAATGCCCAGATGCAGGAGAGTCAGAGGCACTGGTCTGTCTTCGGTACAGAAGCAACAGCTTCACACCTGGCAGCAGTGAGTCCCCAGGACCAAGTATTACAATAAGACAGGCAGGAATCCAAAGAAGTGGTAAAAAGGACCATCACTCCAAGTACATGACTTGCTTAATCTCACTTTTTTGTTTGGTGGATGAGGCTCTGAAGCTGTGGAATCACTTTTGCATTCAGGCTTGGATATTCAATTTGTGCTCTGTATGGTCTACTGGTTGAGCTTCACATTTATATATTTTGTTGATAAGTTTGAATTTAATACTGCAAAACTTGAATTCATTTTGTATATACTGTTTATGGTGCAGATCAGAAAGGTTCCCCTTCTGTACAACGGATTCGAGTTCAGTCATTGACAAGTCAGACTTCCAAAATCATGCTCTCATCATTTGAGGAGAAATGACTTGTCTCTCCTTTAAAGCATGTAGTATGCTGTTTTTATATGTGCATTGCCTGTGTCTGGAGATGCCTGTACTGAATATTTAATATCCAGTACTGAATAGACCAGTAATGAAATCTACCATGACTACAGCTCCCTTCCAAGGGGGTCTGAGAGGAGTTTTACACCAAATGACCCTGGTTGATTGTCTCCTACCTGGGTAATTTGCACACACTCTGCACAGCACCTGTCCTCAGGGCAGCATGTGAGCAGGAATAACTAATGTCAGGCTGCATTAGGGTTGTGTGTCACGAGCAGTGGTGGGAGCGGGGAGTACTGAGCTGTAGACTGCAGCCTGATGGAAGAAGGGGCTGAGAAGGGAAAGCCATTGGGCATGGTTTTACAGTTCTTCCAGCCATAGGAGACTTGAGGTCCAGGACTGGGTGCTTCTCACAGTGGACGGGCCTCCCACTGAGGCCAGTTGATGGCTGGCTTAAATTTAATAGTAATCTGCACACATCCCTGGATTAGGCCTTAAGCAGTTTGAGAGTGAAACCACAAAAAATAAAAATAAATTTACAGTTTGATAGGCTCATAAGCTTGAATTTTAAAAAATAAAATATTAATTGAAATGGCAAGATCTATTTTCCATTGGTGTTATTAAAGGGGATTGATCAAATGTTCACTGCCTGCCGTTTTATTTTAGACACTAAAAGGCTCAGCAGACTCAAAAGTTAATTATAAAAGGAGAGGGGAACTACATCAGTCTCTGTGTGCTTCTCTTCATCCACCACAGCAGCAGATTAGCTCTTCTTTATCAGAGGATGTTAAAATGTGTATGCATCAACAAAGCCCATTTATTAATTCTGTGAATAAAATTAGATCATTAGAGCTTGCCCCTAATGTTTTGGATCAAAGCTGAATATTAATAAATAAAAAGACAACTAATTCAAAATAAATCAGTACATATTCTGTGGGAACCACAAAAATATCATGTTTCTTTAAAGATTATAATAGTGAATATATTATATTAATACTCTTAATTATCAAAATAAAACGATACATCCCTATGATATAGCACAAGGAGCACAAAATACTAGAATACAAGGAATTCATCTTGATTCACTTCATTTGTATTATTTCATCAAGTTTATTATTCACTCCAGCAAATAAAAATTTATTATTAATCATCATGCAGGATTTCTTTGGTATAGAACAATAGCGCTACAAACGCCTTCTGAGATGTTTTCCTCTGGTATGGATGGAACCATCTACTGAGTTATCAATATGGTCTGGCTGGGAGTTGCTGGTAATTGGGGCTCTAGAACAGATCAGTTTTAATGATCTCTAAGGGTATTGTCTTAGTTTGCCAGAGTTGCTATGACCAACACTGCAGAGTGGGTGGCTCAACCAACAGGAGTTTATTGTCTCTCAGTTTTGGAGGCTAGACGTCCAATTCGAGGTACTGCCAAGCCATGCTTTCTCCTGGAGTGTGTAGCATTCTAGCAATCCCATCACATGGCACTCTGTCTCCTTGTGTCCCTCCTTTTTCGGTTTCTACTTCCGTGTTCAATTTCCCTTGCTTATAAGGACTTCAGCCATTTTAAGTTAAGGCCTACCTCATTCCTGTTGGACCACATCTTAACTAATAACATATTCAAAGATCCTATTTACAAACAAGTTCAAACCCACAGCACCCAGGGTTAGGACATGAACGTGTCTTTGTGGAGGATGTGATTCAATCTCTCAAGGGCAACACCTATACAACAGCCGAAAAATATTTTGAGACTGTTGATTTTGGTCCTTATTATAAAAATATAAAGCCTTGGTCTCTATCTTTAGGAGTAGGAGAAAAGCTATCAGTCCTTGGGGCATTGTTTGCATTGTTTGCTCATGGTTGAAACTTGATGTCAGCTAATTTTCCAGTACCTTCAAATGTGGTGGGGGGTTAAAAATATATGATTTCACTGGTTTGTCGCAGTTCCCCACCTATGGAAAAACTTATGGCTTTTCATTAAGTTTACTTATAGCTAAACTTACTGAGCTATTTCTTTTCTGAGAAGCTTGGACCCTATTTTCCTTAATTCTCTTTGTATTAAAATTATTCAATTAAACCCGGGAAGAGAAATAAGGTGTTTCTTTAGTGTTTATATAAAAGCCATTTTTCTAAATGAATTCCCATATGAATATACATAGCATTTTATCATAAATTAATAATCACAGCCTGAAAAAAATCACAGCACTATATAATAATTATTCAAAGCAGTGGTTTTATTTATGACCTCTTTGGCACAGTCTTCACCTCAGTAGTCTCAATGTCAGAAGCAATGAAGAAAATAGAAAAGGAGTTGAATGTAGACTTTCAACTGGAACGATGGTTAATTACTTCTGTTCTACACTATTTGTGCTGTATGGTCAGTAATATGCAAATCAGTTTCAATTAAGTTACTTTTGCGAAACTGTTACCTTTTCAAAAATTTTCAGAGACAGCAATTCGGTCATATAAAATGGGATACTTCTGAATAAATATCGTCTTATTATCAGTAAAAATATATGCTTAACCCCTCAGCTTTTCCATTATCTTTGATTCAGAAGTACCGATGTACGTTCTGGGGTCAAGATCATGATTACAAGTGGCTTCGAAGGAAGTACGAGAATGAGTAGGATAAATGTCTGCAGCTTTAATATGTTCTGTGAAACCTGAAAGGTGTGGTTTGGGCTGCTCTTCCTTCAGCCTGTCAGCAGAATGCTGAGGGGAAAGGTGCCTGGCCTGAGGAAAGGGTTTGGAAGTAGTACACTTGTCAACGTCTTCTTCACAGAACACTAGCCCCATAAAAATGCCTTAAGAGAGAGGAAAAAATAATGGTATGGTTAAAAAAAAAAAAATGGGGGCAACACTATACTTTATCTCTTCATACCACCTTGGAGATTTATACAACTAATGGCTCTGAAAGTCCTGCAATTAAAGAAAGGCCAAAAAAGAATTTAAACTTTGTTTACCAATATCTCCTGAGATTTTCCTAAACTGAACATTTATTTTGAGAACTAGCTACAGAACTGGTATCCTGGAGAACATGCTATTGGAAACACAGACTTACTGCAAAATTCAGCCCTACAATTTTTACCAAGAAAGTAAAATAGGGCCCAATATTACCACAGCCAGGCCACATTAGAGTCATTGACTTTAATCTGTGGGGGATGCCAAACATTTATATCCATATAAAAGTATTTTTATGGGATAAATAAATAAGTACTTAGAAGGCCTGGAACTTAGATTAGCTGGATTTCCAGTCTGAGGAGAAAATATGCAATGATTCTCAGAGTGACAGCTCAACTATTTCCATTCAACCCACATCTAGGAGTACCCATTGCCAGATCCTTTGACTTACATAGTCTCATCAAATGTTCACTGTGACCCTCTAATGATGTTAGTCTTGCAGCGCAGAGAGGTAACAGTCTTGCAGCAATTACAAAACTTCAGTATTTCATCATAAAATAAATCTTTATGGAGCCCCCATACAATATAGTGGTAAGCAGAAAAGAGTTACCATAGCAGGCCTGACTGCAATTCTTTGAAAGGAAAGCCCTTACAAGATTAGCCCTTGGCTGGCATCTGGGTCTGTAAATTTGGGACAGTTCCCTCCATCCCTAGAACTAATAAGAATAGACCACTGTGCCTAAACTGTTTGTATGAACAATGCAATTCATACTGAACATCTGCTTTTCTTCTGAGATTCTGGGATTTTAGCCCCTGTTAGGCTGAAGGTGCCCACGTGACCAGCCCTAGTAAAACCCTGGGCACTGAAAAGCATCTATATACTGAGTCCTGTGAGTCCTTCTAGCCAATTACTGAACCTGATAGTGGTCTTGGGCACCCCAGACACATGTGGCAAGCAAGGAAGACATGTCTCTTCCCTTACAAAACTTACTGTCTAATAATGATAAACCAATTATCACTTGTAAACTAAATTATAAACAATTAGGACATAAACAACTATCACTTATAAACTAATGATTGTGATGAATGGTTTTTAAAAAAAGGAAAGCACAAGTTTCTGTGAGACAAGTAACAGTGAAACTCAATCTGGTTTGGGGATATCAGAAAAGGCTATACTTGAAAAGTGAGAATTAAGCTGTCTTAAAGCATGAGGAGAGGTTACTTTGGACAGAAGGAAGGGGATGAACAATTTGGACAGATGGAACAGAAAGAGCAAAGGCCCTGAGACTTGCTGAAGATGACACACTCAAGAAGCAAAAGACCAGTATTTGAACCTGGTTTCCAGGCTCCCGTCGAGAATTCTTTTCATAGCACTTCAAGGCTCAATATTGATAGTGTCAGAAAGGCTTTCAGTCCATCTCAGCCTCCTCAGTCCCAGAACTTGTCATTTCATTGCCATGCATATCAAGTGAAAGTCCAATCAGGCTAAGGATATTCATAGGTCAAGGTTGATCCTGGAGTCAAAAGATCAGGCTGCTTTTATGCATACCTTAATAGCCAGAAATTCCACTCCTAGTTATATACTCAACAGATGAAGCATACAAGTATACACCAAAATATATGGATGGTGATGTTCATTGCAGCTAAAAACTACAAATAACACAAATACTTATCAATAGTAATATGGGTGAAAAAATTACAATGTATTTATATAATGGAATATTACACATCAATGAATTTATTAAAGCTGTTGCTAACTCAGCAAGATGGATGTATATTGAAAACACGATGAGAAAAGGAAACCAGACATAAAAGAGAACATTTATAGATGTTTGGATCAAATTTAAAAACATGTAAAACAAATCAATGGTGATAGAATTCAGGGTATTGGTTACCTTTGGGGCATGGTGACTGGGAGTGCCCTAAGGGAACTTCTGAGGAACTAGTAATATTCTATTTCTTTATCTACTCATGTATTGGTACATCAGTGTACTCAGTATGTGAAAATCTATTGAGCTGTGCATTTATCATTTGTACACTTTTCTGTAGATAAGTTTTAGCTCAGTAAAAAAGTTTGCAAAACGATCTGAGTTCTTGTCCTATTACCTTGCCTTGCTATTACCAAGCCTTTTTATTTTGAGCAAATAATGTGGTCCCATCTAGCCTCAGTTTCCTCATCTATAAAATGAATGAGAGCATCTGCTTGCCTTTTTCTCAAACTTTACTGAAAATTAAATATCTTAATGAATGATATTATTACTTGATCAATAGATGTGATCTTAACCTGTGAGGTCATTTTGAATTCATTTCAGTTGACTCTTAATGATTCACTACCTAATTATCTAGACCATTGGTTTCTCTTCTAAGGTAACTGCTTACCATGTAATGACCTTCAGCAGAAGATATAGAATTAAAAGAAAAAATAACTTTTTTTTTACTTGCCACTGATTTTGATTGAAAGAAGAATGGAGTAAGGTATGAAAAGTTTATTCTGAGGTAGAGTGTAGTTGTCAATGTATTTCCATTGTGTATGCTAATTCAAATATCTAAAATTTATTTTATTACTAAAAATAATTGATACAATAGTTGACTTTATTATAGACTAGGCATTTTGTACACAAACACCTGTGTGTGCAAAAATGTGTGTGCATGTGTAATCATGTTATCGAAGCCTCACATGAACTCTATTAAGTAGGCTTTGCTAAAACAATTTACAGATAAGAAAACTGAGGTTCAATGAGGTTAGAGTATTTGTGGTGCAAGGTTATGCAAGATGTAGCTGAATTATTTTTCGTTCCTGGAACTTTTTGCCTCCAAAGCCCTGTTCTCCGTCCCTGCCTCTTGCTGGTTTCTGACTTTAGAGCAGAGCTTTTTCACCCAAGCCTCCTAACGGTATCTGCTATGACACTGAGCACTGGCAGCAGCTCCTTTAGTAAACCAACACCAATGCCCAATAGTCAATCTTTTGTACATGGCAATGTCTACGTTATAAAGAGAATATATGTAATCTGTTTATTTAGTTATTCATTAAGTCTCACTATTTGTCCCACAAAAAAATGCCTGATGGAAATTATTCTGTGTGGTGAAATCACAGCTTCAAACATTTAAGATTTGCAGCATTGGAAAGACATGTAGATGGGTCATTGATTATAAAAGAGCTCTTGTGATTTGATCTTTTTAACAGAAGTCTCATTCTTCCAGAGGCCCACCCCCAACAGTCCCCTTTTAGAACAGAACCCAATTTCCCACCCCTGAACTCCAGATCTTTGCCCAGGATGACAAGAGACTTTTGTATAAAACTGCCCTGAACTAAGAAAATAATTGTGGTCGTTGCTAAGAGAGCATAGTTGAAAATGTAGAGGAACAGGGTGACAGCAGGTCAGGGTGAGAGGCTGAAACAATCCCTGCATCCTTAGGAAGGACAGAAAATATTGCATGACAGGTTAGAGTGGGTAAACCAAAGCATCGCAATGCTTCTGTTGAGACAAGAAGGCCAAGACAGACCCTTTCAGTCCCACACAAGAGAAAGAGGGCATTGGTTGTTGGGATCTGCACACAAGGTGATTAACAAAGAAGAGATTTGCTCAGGTTTCTGCTTCTGTATTATGGGTCCAGTCAGCATCTGCAAGGCCTTGCTCTCATCCATTTTGTGAACAAGAGGCTGATGCAAAAGACCATAATAAACAGGGTAGCGTCCCTGATAAGCGCTCTAAACAGAGACACAGAAGCTTGCTGAGAAAAGGGGACAAGGTTGAGAGCAGGCAGGGTGGAGCCCAGGTGAGGGGAGCAGGAGAAAACCCACATATGAGAAGGCTGTTAGTAACTATACTGGCCGCAGCTTATCTAAGAGCAAGTTTAAGAAGTCCGTGTGTCTAACTTTGTGTCTCTTTTCTCTCCATTACCAAGAGCCTTTTGTCTCATCTGTAAAAGAGAGGCATAGAAATGGCTAATCTCCAAGGTGCTTCCCAGCTCTGACAGCCTCTGACTAATCCTTGCTCTTGAATGCCGTGCTTTATGGTGTATGTAATACCACATTGCCTATGGGGAGAAAACTAGGCTGCAGCTTAGAATTATGAATTTGACCTTTGAAATTTAAACTGTTTGATTGTATTTTTATTCTTTTCCTAAGGGAGTTGTCCAAGTCGGTTTAGTGTTTGGAAACTGAACGTAGTTCTTAAAGCGAATTGGTAAAAATGACGATTATCCATCATTTAACACCGAGTCTGTCTCAAGGGCTGGTTAGAGGGCGTTCAGCTATTTGAGGTGGAGGGAATGAAGCAGGAGAGGAAGTTATTATGCCGAGTACAGTGCCCACTAGAAATCTCAGGATGCCAAGCCTCTTGAGCTCAATAAGATTTGGAACTACTTGGTGTTTGAAATAATTCACTGTTGCCTAAGGTATAAAAAAATATCTTTCCAATTTTCCTCTTGAAATATCACTAGCTCTCCCAGACATTTTTTTTTTAAATAGCAGTATTTGGATGTATTGTATTTTAATAAGAGTCAGCAAGATTCAGCTTACATTTGCCTTAAGGCTTTGTGACTTTGCAGTCAATCTGAAAAACAGTTTTGAGAAATATTTGTTAAGCTTCTAATACAGTGGCATTTACCCATCTCTCCTTTCACGACTACAAAATAATCCTGGATATTTTGATAAAGAGCCAATAAATTGGTCCCTAGGAATGAGACAAACCATATCTATATTTCTAAATGATCTTGGCAAGAGAATTTGTCCTATTTTGGCCCCATAAATTGAACCCAGCAACAGCTCCAAAACCCATCTTTTGGGCAAACCTAAGAGAATCCTTAGTTCAGAATGGCTTCGATGGAATCCCCGAAGGATACCTGAATTGTGTAGGATTTACATAGAGAAAGGCTATTTCCAGATTTTGCTTAGAGATGACATTGGCACTAAGAACTCTGAATTATGGTTATAGGCAGAACTCTTTTATTTATTTCATCAGTTTATGTTGCCAACAGAGCCCTCATTTATATCATCACAGTTAGTTGGATAATGGAAATTAATCTATTTCTTTTTGCTTTTAAATGACTTGATGTGAATGTTAATTGAGACTACTTTGGTGAATCACTGATATGCATCCTATTGTTTTAGCTCAAGATCCTGATAGGATCTTTTGAAGCAAGAGTAAGCAGAATGAGAAATTCAACTATGATAGAGTCACATTAAAGTTCTCAGATATGGAGCTAGGGTGGCCTTTCAGATTTGTCCTGCAGCAAGGTAAGAGAGCGAGGCCTTTGTACCTCTTTCCCCCAAACTGGCCAGTAGCTGGATGAGCTGCTCTTGGGGAGAGGGGATATATACTTGATTAAGGCAAGAATTCTTGGCCAAGGGCAATTTCTGATAAGCAGCTCAGCTACAGGCTGACAGTAGGTAACAGTCCAAAGGCTGGTGGGAGAAAAGTGCTTCAGTCTTAAAGGGAGAATATTGCCTGCAAATGACAGCATCCACTACAGTCTACTCTTTTGTGAAGCTCAGATCCACTTGCTCATAAAAAAAAGTTCACCCCAGCAGAGAACTGCTCCTCCAGGACTCCTGGGGAAATTTCAGAGATTACAGAGATAAACACCAACCTACCCCACCTTTAGGAACCTGAATCTAGTGATCCTCTTGAGGATGTACTGACCAAATATAGTTCCATAGCTTGGAAAGTTCTGGCCATGCAGAAGATCACAGTGATGATAACTCTTAGTGTGCATTCTGTGGTATATTTTAGAATTCACACTTTTTTTGTTGTTTTATTTTGTTTTTGGACAGCATGAAGTATGAACAGAATTTCAAAGCAATTTTTGGAGAAATGACATCTGAACAATTAATTTATCTAGCCCTGTTAGTCATTTTTTATTGACAGAGAAGCTTCTATCTGAAAATCTGAATGAAACATTCATTAATAGAGACCTTTTAAAGTATGATATATTGCCTTTATTTTTGAGGATTCTATTAAATGAATTTCCCTTGCCCCTTTCTCTCCTTCAAAGTTTTTTTTTTTCCTAAAACACTATAATAGGTACCACAAAATTTAGCACTTGATCCTGTACTCCTTTGCCCTGATATACATACCAAAGAAGACAATTCATTGAAAGCACTTCAGAAATGTAAGGTGCTAAGTTCTTATAAGATGACCATGATAACATGGAAATGACTAAGTGATTTCCCCCTACTGAAAAATAAGTCTGTCTTCTTCTATCTTTGTGATCTTCATGCTCCCAGTAAAGGCTGAGGCAAATAGTAGGCACTTGATGAATTCACAATATTTTATCACTATAAGTCCATATTTATTTTTGCTGTCCCCTTCCATTAATAGCTGATAAAATAAATTCCTGCAACCATCATCTGTAGTTTAAAAGGATCCAATAAAGACTGTAAGAAAATTGGGTGCTCCTAGATCAGGGATATGTGGCATCTGGCCCATCTTCCCTTAAGTTTTCTCCCATGGCAGAAATTAAAACTGACCTTGGGTGTTCTCTTCTGGTAAGCCTGGATGTGACTCAGAATCTTTCTTAACACATACTCCAGGATTCCCTTCCAGTCAATCAGGGTTCCCTACTGATCAATCACAATTCAGGATGACATCTTTATCACTTCTCTCCTAAATAGTAATTCCAAACTACAGGTCCATCTGGATTTCTGGGAAAGAAACTAGATACTGCATTATAAAACTTGGGCTCTAGTCCTGGTACTGCTGTAAATAGGCTGTATGACCCTAGGCAATAATGTAATATCTTTGAACCTCCATTTTCTCATCTGCAATGTAAGTTAGCTGAAGCAGATGGTCTCTATGGTACCCACAACCAGTCGGGAGATTTTGTGATTCTGTGAATGGAGGCCAGCTAACTACAACCTGGTCAGGCTTTCAGCAGTAATAAGAGTCTAATAAAATATGCTTCTTTTCCTTTCCTCTACCAGAAAAAGAACATTTATGCTTTGGCATAGCCAGTAGATGTTTGTTATGAGCTTTTGTTTGAAAATTCTTGATGATTCTTTAATCTTTATGGTCCTCTGTGAGAGAGCAGTCACACTGGTTATAACTGAGGGAACAAAGCCTTGGCAGCAAAGAGTATTTGGAGGAATCTATGGCATAACTCATTTTCACTACAACCATTTTTTGTGTCCCTCTGGAATGGCACTTTGAGACAATAAATTGATCTATTCCTTAACTTTACTTCAACAGCCATGCTTTTGCTTTAAAGTGTTAGCTCCCATTTTGAGAGGCTTTTGGTGATGTGATAAGTCTGAATCAGAAAGCTCCTAATAGGAATTCAACCAAGGATGCTGTGGTTGGCAAAACCCCAGAATGTGAGCTTCCCCAGTTTGCCCTGCTCTAGCCCTGAGGTCCAGCATGAGCTCAATAGTCCCATTAGGACCAGAGCCCCAGGGTCACTTGTGCCTTCTGCCAGTTTTATAGGACCCAAAGGGACCTACAGTTATTATGAGGATCATATACAATGAATGGTATTCTCATAGAGCAAAAGAATGGTATTCTCTATGAGAAAAAGAAAAATGTAATGTAAACATGGCTGAAAATAGTTTGAGCTGCGAAGACACATCCTGAATGGCCAAATACAAAGAAATGAGAATATTCAGAGCACTCCTCTAACTTCTTCATTAAAGTTCAATGGATTGCACTTATGGTTTGTCGTCCATGATCATGGACACTCAGGAAGCCAGGTTCATCAGAAGGGGGACTGTTGAGTGCACATTTTCTCTGTTGCTGTCTCTGTCTCTCTCTCTCACTTGCTCTCATTCATACACGCATGCACACACATGCATGCACACACGCACCTCTATAACAGCCTAAAATTTTAAAATACAATCTTATTTCTGAGGAGTTAAGAGTGGATCCAGTGGTTTTCTATAGATTTCCAAACTGTTTCTTTTATTGGGATTTTTTCCAACCTTAGGGAAAAAAAGAAATTCTATGACTTATTGTAAGATCGACAACATACTCATTGAGACAGAGATCTTTTATACCAATGTGCATAGTTTACTGAATCCTGCTTGCAACTCTATTTGTGGATATAAAGTCTTTTTAATTTGTATTTTGCTGTAGACTCAATCACATATTAATTATTAATTCTGTACACAATCTTATCAGGTAACTCAGAGACCTCACCATACCTGGAATTTGTGTGGCATCTGAAAATTCACAAAGTGCCCTCCCACTTGTGATGAAGTGTTAAGGAATACTAAGCCTCCAGAAATCTAACACTGCAAGAAAATTAGAGGGAAATGTAAGGACAAGCAGGAAACATATTAAATCTGTTCATTGCCACTGCCTCTAACTTTTTGGGTTAGAACCAGGGATGAAGGAAGCAACTAATGCTGAATTGACCAATGGCTGCACAATGGTTGTCTTTTTGTTCTTCCAAACTGCTTTTGAATACCTCTGCTATATTCTGCATTTTTCCCTGGAAAATAGGTTTTAAGGTCCCTGCATCCTCACATTCCATATATGATAAATTTTAAACTGCTTCAAAAAAAATTCACATGAAATATGATTTCATGAATGAGGTATTATATGCCCCCACAGATGCTGCCCCTCTGACTTCATTTGTTAATGAATGTGGGTTGTGAGTTGTTAGGTTGACAGGAAGTTGTCATACTGGGAGAAAATAGCAGGTCTACAAAATATCTGTGAAAGTTTTCTTTCTTGGTTCAAGGTGGACTGGATCAAAGCCTTCTTCAATGATCTCCACAAAATGGACACAAAGAAATCCCTAGTAGCTAGAATAATGCCTAGGATGTAGTAAGCTCTTGACCAATAGTTATTGTTGAATATAAATTAAGTATCTTTGAATGGAAAGCAGTATAAATTCTACACTATTCTGAGAGCCAAAGAGGACACAGTTAGGAGGGGTATTCAAATCACCATCCAAAATCAGAAAGGGCACCAGAAGTGTCTAGAGATCTCCTGCTGTGCTGGGATAGCCTTTTGGTTGCTGGCAATGGAAGAGGTACTCCGGAAGTCTGGGGTCTACACCTGGGCAGTGTTTGACTCTCGCTAAGTGCCTTATACCTGTGTAAAATCAGCTGTGGACACAATATGGGGGCCGGGGGTGGGAGAGGGAGTTGTCATAGTATCAGTAACAATATCCCTCATCCCCTTTTGAAGCAAAGAGTAGAGACTGTGCCAGGCAGAAGTCCCCCAGTTCCACTCCTCACAGGCCTGTTTACCTGTCAAGCCTCGGAAAGAGGAGGGCATGGAAGACCCTCCTGGTTCAGTAGGTTCATGGTAGGGTGCCTCCTTGGAGCTGCTCTCGGAGGGCTGTGCTGATGCCTCGCCTGCTGCAGGCTTGGTGAGCACTCAGTAAGGGCAGTCAGTGCTGATGAGAATTAATGATTATAGCACTTGGCCTTGGAAAACAGACCAGGGTGAGCAAACAGAAGTGCAGGTGTCTGAGCAGTTAGACTAATTCAGTCATAACTGCTGCCACATCTGATTTGGAAAAGGAGCCAAGAAAAGTTATGGGCAAGCTAGAACCTGAATATCAATGTTGATCTGGTCTGCTCATTTGCAGGAGGAGCAGCACGCAGCTGAAGAACATTCCTCTATTATAAATGAGCCTCGTGCATAATAACACCTCACATGCATTTACCAGTTTACAAACAGATGTTATCTTCCCAACCACCCAGCAAGTTAGATAATATCACACACTTCTCCATTATAGTGCTGAAGTTCAGATTAGCCTTGTGTTCACCCCACATTAATCACAGCGTCCACTCATTCTAAGATGCCTTTTGTTGTCTGCTGAAGGTCTCTATTCAGAGATCACATTCAACCTTTCTTCTCCTTTGGTTTGATGGTTTGTTATGTTCCAAAATAAAATAGCAGTGCCTTACCATTCCTAACTCTTAAAAACTCCTTTGGAAGAATATTAAATTGAAATTACTTATAATCTGAGGGAAATATGGTTTTTACCTTGGGGCTGGAGAGAGAAGAATATGTTTACCTATTGAGAAAATCTTCTCAAGGATTAAATACCATTTATGTCAGAAAGGTACCAACAATCAAATTTGGAATGCATGGTAGATTCATTCAAAGCATGTCAATTAAACATTTGAAGTCTTTGGCTATTTGTTTCCTACACTGAACAGACTTGCAGCCTCACTGACAAGGAAGAACAAAGGTAAAACAGCACAATCCAAGTTTTTATAGGCATGACCAAAGATGAATTCACTGTAGGCTTTCTCTTAGGGAGGGGTGGAACTTGCTTGTTAGGCAGAAAAACTCAGTAACAAACTGGGGAACACAAATGTTGAGATAAATGCAGTTAATAAAGCAATGGACATCTGTCCTTTTCACTAATTCCTTTCTGGTGCCTGCTCCTGAAGTTTCCACTTGCTGCTCATTCTGCCCTGATCTGGACCAGAGCTTGCCCGTGGGGGTGAAACCAAGTCACCTTTGCACAGGAAACCAGTCTCAGACATGGTTACATCTCTGTTCTCACCATGGTTCTCAGCCCTACATCCTTGACCAATACTAAGTCTTATTCCCACAATGCCTGTTTGCTGAACTTTTTACTTCATGCATAATTGTGTGTGGCACTCTCTGGCTCCACCACAGAGTTGCCTTGTATGCCTAGATATGAACTGGAATTGGAAAATCAGACCAGACACACTGAAGAGGTCATATCTAGCACCTGAGTCTTCAAAAGGCACGAAAGGGCTCATTCATGTTTACTTTTCGGCCTCGGGGTTTCTGGCTATCATCCCCGTTTACTACTTTTTTTCTTTTTTGAACCTAGGAAAATGAGATGTCTTTTGTTTGGTAAAGTCCATAATATCGAAAAGTTTTCTACAGATCACAGACCCACCTAACAGTGACTTGGTGGTTATGACTGAAGCACCCAGTCTTTCTACCTGACTTGTGGTTGAGAATGAGAACACTCTATTCCTCAAACACAACAGTCCTCATCAGAAGACAGCCTCTAATCGAAAAACAGACATAAAGAGCAACGTAACTCTCCCAATGTGCAAAGCACGTATCTCTTGAGTTTTTCCTTCTGATTTTTCATGCAGCTCCAAAGTCATTTTGATTATTGCTTCAAAGCACAGACCAAGTCAGGTGGCCAAACACTTTTTTAAAAAAATCAAAAGTGACTCACTATGAGAAAAATCTTATGACATTTTGAGAAGTATGGGAAAAAAACAACTCCAATAAGAGTCCCTGACAGATCAAAGCATAGTAATTATGTGCAAAATGAATGGAGCAAAAGCAGGAAGAGACTCTAGTGCTGTGGTCACTGACTTAAAAATAGATGCCCACTTATCCATCCATGGTAGGATGAATAATGGCTCCCCAAATATACCCACATCCTCATAGGTAGAACCTGTGACTGCCACCTTGCATGGCCTAAAAGGACTTTGAAGATGTGTTTAACTTAGGGATCTCGAGATGTGGGGAGATATTCCTGCACATATTTTATAAGAGGGAGACAGGAGGAGTTTGGCTGGATAACAGAAGCCGTTGTGACCATGGAGTCAGAGATTGGAGTAAATGGCCACAAGCTGAGGAACACCAGCAGCCACCATGAACTGCCAGAGGCAAGGAACAGAATCTCCCCTGTAGTCTCCAGAGGGAGCGTGGCCCTGCCAACACCTTGATGTCAGCCCAGTGATACAGATTGCAGACTTCTGGCCTCCATAATGGGAAAGAATAAATATCTGTTGTTTTAAGCCACCAAATTTGTGGTAATTTGTTAGGGCAGCCACAGGAAACTAATACATCATCCGTGCATCAGCCAACACACGGATTGCAGATTCATGCCCGGCGGGTATTTACTTCAACTGATGACTCTCCTTCGAGAAAAGCTGCAAGTCACTACTTAAGCAATTTCAGAATGTCTTTCTATTTCTTGACCTCTCACTTCCTTCTAATTCTCTTATAAAAGAGGCAGAGTACTATCTCCATTTAGCAGATTGTGGCTGCTGACATGGAAGGCTTCAGCAGCAGCATAGCAGAAGAGAAAGAACAAGAGTTATGGGTCCTGAATCTGTAGGGAGGTCAAGTTAGACAGGGTCGGACAGATGCTTGCATTGTGAGAAAAGACAAAACATATTCTCTAATCTGTTGTACTAATGATCAGGAGAGCTAAACTCTAATTAATGTTGATTTCCTGTGATGATCCATATCTTCATGAGAAATGGCTTAGTTTTTCCAGATTTCAGTTCCTTGTATGTCAAATGAGAGAGTCAATTGGATATCCTCAGTGATTCCATGAAGCCAGCTCATTCTACAGCTTTATCCAGGCCAGAGTTGAAACTGCAATTTGTGACAAGCTCAGCTTTATGGATAATTAAGGTTTGTAGTCCCTCAGATGAGTACCAGACATCTCACTATCCTAATCACAGAATCACACCCTTTGTGTGTGTGTGTGTGTGTGTGTGTTGAATATTCCTCTTTCCCACTTAAAAACTTTAGAAAGAAATGCTATAACACATTAGAGTGAATAAATTTATCAGTTTTCATTTCAGCTCTTCTCACTCTCTGTTGTCATATACATTACACTGTAACTATTGGTTTATATGTCTATCTACTCCACTAGATTACAACCTCTCTGAAAGAAGGGACTGAATATTTATTCACCCTGGGCCCTCATGACCTAGCACTCAAGTGCCTGGCACAAAATAGGTGCTCAGCAAATGTTGGATAGATGTGTGAATGGCTAGAGGGCCTGTCTCCCATAATAGGATATCAGTAGAGCAGTGTACAGTAGAATGGGAGAGAAGGACCCAGGAAGGCAGGTACAAAAATCCTCCCAAAACCCATGATCTCTATTTCCTACCTGTGGTAGACAGTATAGCTCACAAATCATCTATCCTAGGCTTTTCTCATAGCTTTACGTCTTCATCATGTTTTCTTTTTCTTTTGGGGGGGGAGGCGGGGAATTGGATGTTCTTTTTAATATATATATTTATTAGAGAAGTTGTGAGCTTACAAAGCAATCATGTATAATGTGCAGAATCCCCATACATCACCACTCCACCAACATCTTACATTGTTGTAGAACATCTGTTACAGATAAGGAAAGAACATCATCAGACTATTACCACTAACTATGGCCCATAGAGTAAATTTAGTATATTTTTCCATACACCTCCTATTATTAACACCATGCATTAGTGTTGTACATTTGTTATAGTTTATGAAAGAGCACTCTCATATTTGTAAAAGTTGGATGTTCTTAATCAGAGGTTTGGTTTCTTTTTAAAACATTCTTTATCTCTCTAAAGCACCATTAAATTGTTAATTGAAATAAGAGATCTAATTTGTAAGTGGGACTTGATGAAGTGGTAATTAGAAACCAATACTCTACTGTATTTATATTTTCCCCTTATTATTAGCATGCCTATTGATTCTTTTAAAATTTCCTCTCTTATAAATCACTATGGTCAGTTGAAGTTCAGTAGATGAAATTCATGTATTCCATTGAAAAATGACAGTGAAGAAAATTGCCAAGGAATGAGTCATTAAGTGAAGAAATGAGTATTTGGCTGGGCCATTTTTCATGTTTTTTGTTACTATTGTTTAAAGGATTTAATCCAACATGTGCAGAAGAAAATGTGGTGACTTATACCCCATTCTACCTGCAAAATCAGTTTACAAACCCAAAGTTACCAAGGGAAGGATTGAACTTGATTCAGTAACAGATTAGTCTCTATCACTCAATGGGTTAAAAAAAAATCCATCAGAGGGTCCTCAGTTTGCATCATCTCTAAGAGAAGTCATTGATACTGAATTAACAATAGTGCAAGTAAAGTAAAGGCCCTTTGTTTATATTGAATCCCTTCCTCTACCATGGACCAGGAGATTTAAGATGATTTCTTTTTAGGTTGGGTTGAGGGCTGTTATCAAGGGATATGGGACCCGTTCCATGTCCTTTGTCCTTCTCAGGCAAGTTATTCAAATCAGAACCACAAAAGATTTTTTTTTATTATATTCTGATACATTATTACCTATAAAGTGTATACTCAAGTAAATGAGTTACAAATACTTATTTAGTTACATAATTTAGCTGGATATACTTTAATAAGCCACATTTCTTTTTTTCCAAAACAATTTTATATCTCTCTCAAATATGGTCCTTGGGAAAGCTGTGTCCTTGCTAACAAATCAATGGACACAAACAGGTTCAAGTCTCAACAGTTCCTTGCTTCTCAGCCAGTGGATTCCATTTCTTGTTATTAGGTATCTTTAATCAATTGTCTTTGTCATAATTTCCTTTATGCCTCTAGTCCCTTTGTTCCTCTTCCTGAATCACTTTCATCACTTTCTGCTCTTTGCCATCCATTGCTTTCTAAATCTCTCTCATTATCTGTTTCTTAGGATAGGATGTCTCTCTCTAGCTCCACCAATCAGGTGCTAGAACGTGTCTCCTATTAGACAGGATCTGGCTCATTATAAAGTATTTATTCCCCAATATTTGCATTTCCATAGCATACCATAAAATATGAAGAGCAAAATAAAAATACAATTTCAAAACACTTATCATTGGGCTGGAGGTTTTGAATTTCTATCAGCTTTAAAAGGATACATGCATTCATCTGTTGGTGGACATTTGGGATGGTTCCAACTTTTGGCAACTGTAAATGAAGCCACTATGAACATTGGTGTGCATAGATCTGTTCGTGTTCCTGCTTTCAATTCTTCTGGGTATATGGTCAATAAATGAATCATTGACGATCTTGAAATACCCAGCAGTAGGATTGTTGGATCATATGGCAGTTCTATAGTTAGCTTCCTGAGGTACTGCTGAACTGTCCTCCACAATGGCTGCACCACTCTACATTCCCACAAACAGTAGATAAGTGTTCCCTTTCCTCCACATCCTCTCCAACATTTGTAGTCCTCTGTTTTTTTAATAGCCACCAATCTTAAAGTTGTAAGATAATATCTCATTATAGTTTTTTTTTTTTAATATTTTATTTATTCCCCCTCCCCCTCATTGTTTGCATCCATTGTCTGTGCTCATGTCCATTCACTGTGTGCTCTCTATGTTTGCTTGTCTTCTCTTTAGGAGGCACCAGGAACTGAGCCTGGGACCTCCCATGCGGGAGAGAGGCACTCAATTGCTTGAGCCACCTCCACTCCTGTTTTGTTGTCTCTCTCATTGTGTTTCCTCTTTGTGTCTCCTTGCTGCATCCTCTTGTTGCATCAGCTCACCATGCCACCCTGTCACGCCCGCTTGCTGTCTTGCTCCAGGAGGCACCGGTAGCAGAACCTGGGACCTCCCATGTGGTAGGCAGGAGCTCAGTCGTTTGAGCCACATCCACTTTCCTCTGATTGTGTTTTTGATTTGCATTTCCCTAACAGCCAGTGATGTTGGGCATCTTTTCATGTGCTTTTTAGCCATTTGTATTTCTTCTTTGGAGAAGTGTCTGTTCAAATCCCTTGCCCATTTTTTTAAAAATGGGTTGTCTCTTTATTTTAGAGATATAGGATTTCTTTCTATATGCTGGATATTTGGCCCTTATCGGATAGATGGCTACCAAATATTTTCTTCTATTGAGTAGGTTGTCTTTTCACTTTCTTGACAAATTCCTTTGAAGCACAAAAGTTTTTAATTTTGAGGAGGTCCCATTTATCTTTATTTTCTTTTGTTGCTTGTACTTTGGGTATAAAGTTTATGAAACTATTTCCTACAACAAGAATAGACTTGGAATTCAGAATTGCATCTAGATATACCTCTTGAGTCCTCTTATTCAAGTCATCATTTTTGGATGGTGTCTCAGAAGGGTAGGAGACCTTAGACAAAGTTCCCTGGACAATTCAGATCTCTGAAAATGGTTATCACAAAATCAGTTATAATCACAGGACAATTTACAACATTGTCATTTATCCCACCCCAGATTTCCAAACAAAACCAAACAAAAATAAAACAATCAACCACATAGGCAAAATCTCCCAAATGTTCTCTCTCTCTCAAGTCTTAGTTTCTGTCATGGGATATGTATTAATTTCTTGTAGCTGCAAATTACCACAAAACTGATGGGTTGACACAAGAGGAGTTTATTCTCTTACAGTTCTGGAATCCAGCCATCTGAAATCAGGGTGTCAGCAGGACCATGCTCCCTCAAAAGGCTCTAGGGGAGAATCCTCCCCATCTCTCCAGCTTCTGGTGGCTCCAGGCATTCCTTGGCTTGTGGCTGCATCACTCCAATCTCTGACTCCATCTTCACATGGCCTTCTTGTATGTGTCTGTGCCTTTTCTTCTTGGTCTTATAAGGACATGTCATTGAATTTAGGTCTTGTGGCAGTTTGAGATTATTTTATGAATCCCACAGAGAGAAAGATTATGTTTGTAAACTAATCTCTTCCTCTGGATGTGATACCCTTTGATTGCATTAAATTCAGCTAAGGGTCTTTGATTTGATTACTTGATAAGATCAATTTAGGACTTTTGATTGGGTTCAGTAAGGTATAATTCAGCTTCAGTCTCCACCCCCTCACTAGGTCTGATATAAAGGGAAACATAAAGACTGACTGAGCCAGACACAAGAAGAGAGAGCTCTGTCATTTTTGATCCTGCCATGTGACAGAAAGGAGATGGCTAAAACAGCTGAGTCCCTGGGGAGACATGAGCCATTTTGCCTGATAGCTTACAGCTGAAATTGGGAAGAGAGCAGAAGAACCAAGACTGATATAGGAAACTCCAAGAGACAAGCCCTTTGCCAGCTTGCAACTGGAATCTGGAAGAAAGTGGAGCAGCTGAGCCACAGAGAGAAGGCTCGGAGGGAAAGGAAAAATAAGGCAGAGATGGCCTGCCATCTTGCTTCACCACGTGGAAGCTGACTTTGGTGAGAAAGCACCTCCTATGGTGCATTGAGCTGGACTTTTCATAGCCTGGGAACTGTAAGCTTTTACCTCAAATAAATCCCCTTTATAAAAGCCAACACATTTTCTGGTACTTTGCATCAGCAGCCCTTTGGCAGACTACAACAGAGCCCACCCATAAAATCCAGGATGATCACAACTCAAAATACTTCACTGCAAATCTGCAAAGGTCCTTTTCCCAGGTTCTGGGGAATAGGACATTGGCATAGCTTTTTGGGGGCCATCACTCAACCTACTACAGGGTGGAAAGTGTCATTGTGGTGCTGAAAAAAGAGAAGGAAAAATATGGTAGGTTGACTGTGGGAATTCTGAATTCTCTAGGATTCCTCATTTGCATTTCTATTCACCTACTCCCCCATAGTGTCCTTAGTCTCTTACCTGGAGAATAGGGGAGATGTGTTAACTACATCAATGTTGTCCTCTGGACTTTAGTCTTAAATTTACCCCAGGTTCAGGGTCACTCAACAGTTCTTACCATCTTGGGTTTGTCCTGGGATATTAAAAAAAAGCTAGAGGAAATGTCTCCTATTCAGTAGAACAAGATGATTATGGAATAAAGAAGAGGAGAGTGAATTACCATGGGGGGGTGTTGTTGCGAGGAGCAGGTGGAGAGGGGTGAGTGGGATGGATATCTGATACCTTCACAGATGGTATCTATATTTGACTCTGAATGAGAGGGATTCCTGCTCCTCCAGGGAAAATCTAGTGAACCAAACCACTTGGTATTCCTTCAGTTCCTTTTGTTCCTTGCACATTTGAGGTGCTTACCTGGCCTTAGAGCTTCTGAATTCTTCAAATGTCCTAGCTTCACCTGGATAACTTCCTGTCAGTAACTAACAAAGCTACCTCCCTTTAGCAGATCAGCAGTCCAAAAGCCATAAGCCCAGTTAAAATAAAATCAGAGCAGATACAATTAAATGAAATAGTGGGATGTGAGGAAATTGAATATCCAGGTCAAATCCAATTCACCCAGCAAGAGGAACAATAAATTATTTTCTTGTACCCAAGTAGATTTTGATTTTGTTGATTACCAGATACATGGCAAAGACAATAACCCAGGACTTGTAACAAAAGTCCTGGGTCTTACTCTAGACTTCCTATGAATAAACTTTGTGATCACAGGCAAATCACTTAACCTCTCTGTGCCTTTTCTAACTGTTTTCCTATCTGTAAAAGATGGCTCATACTTGAATCTTTGGACTGTCCGTGTGCCAGCTGGGGCCTGAGCCTCAACAGAGTTGCAACACCTACTCTCCAGTTCATTGGACTCACCCAGGACTATAGGAGGTGATGATGGACAACCACTATACCAAGGAACTGAGAGAGCCTACAACTGCAAGCAAGAGAGTCCTATCCACTGGCCATTTGGGACTGAAGCCCCCTCTCAATTAGAGGTGGGGTGGGCATCACCATCCCAGAATCCTCAGGATTGGGGTATGAACTATGGACTAGAGTGGACTTACTGGTATTCTAGTCTAGACTTACTGTGATTCTAGCAGTGGAAGAACTTATATCATTGATGTGGAGGCAGCAGCCACTGGAGGTTCTTAAGGCAGAGAGAGGGAAAACAGGTATAATACGGGGGCATTTTTGGGACTTGGGAATTGTCCTGAATCACATTGCAACGACAGATACAGGCCATTATATATCTTGCCATAACCTACAGAATTGGGTGGGAGAGAGTGTAGACTACAATGTAAACTTTAATCCATACTTAGTGGCAATACTCCAAAATGTGTTCATCAAATGCAATGAATGTACCTCACTGATGAAGGATATTATTAATGGGGGTAAATGTGGGCGGTGTGGGGAGGAGGATATATGAGAATACCCTATATTTTTTATATAACATTTATGTAATCTAAATATCTTTTAAAAAAAAAATAAAGGGTATTAAATAGAAAAACAAAACAAAACAAAAACATGGCTTATAACGCTTGTCTTACCCTAATTTAGATCACCCATTTTACATATGGCTCATATAACTGAATATACAAACTAACTAAAAAATCAGATATACCATAGGAAGTCATCTTATTCTAACCCTCTTCCCTGCACCTTTATTTCCAGGGGTCAAGTCACAAAGTGTTTGGGTATTTAATCTGATACCATAACAACCTTTCTAAGAAGCTGTCTGTCTAAATTTAAAAGACAAATAAGTGGCTCTCTCTTTCTCTGAAGCATCAATTTCCCTTTGGGAATAGAATAAACCCAGGACCCCTAACATTCACTGATTTGGCTGTGGGAGTTTATATGTGGGGAATGGGAGGACCATAGAGGAAATGAAGATAATAACTATGAATCTAGCTGATTACATAGTCACATCTTCCTCTGGGGTCAGTGGTGAGGGCAGCATGTAATATAAGCTTCTGAGATCAGCACGGAGACCCTGTTACTGGAAGTTGCTAATTGACCAGACATTGTACATGTATATCTTACACACTCACTTTTGGAGAGATTGGGAAATATTTATGTTCTTTCTTTTTTGTATGTACCAGATTTGCCAAAGAAAACACTTTACTGTTCTTAATTTCTAAAAGGCTAAGCAAAAGTTCGAGTAGAAAACTTGACCAATGAAAGCTCATAAAAGACAGGTTTGGGGATAGCTCAGCTTCTTTTTCTCCACTGAAAAATACAATTATGTATATCTGATTCCCAGGTGGTCAAATTTCTGAACACCCACACACTCTTTATTGCCTAGCCAAGGCTGGTATGATTTGTTAAATTACTGGGTCACAAATACTCATTTTCAGGACCCAGACAATTTCCTAAAAGGTACTCCTTTTTTGATTAAGGAAGTTTACGTTAACTAGGACTGGGTCATAATTTGAATCCAGCTCTGTCAAACTGGCAAAGTTAGTAAGTTTTTCTCCCCTCCACACAGAGGCAATAGCTGTGATTCACATCCCCAGTACTTATTTTAGCCTGAAAGGGTTTGAAGTGATCTACAAGTGGAAGAAGGAGTATCTTATTTCCGATTGCATTCGTGAGCTTTCTTCTCACTCACAGATTGTGAAACCCCTACTGCCATTGCCATTACTGACACTCATTGGCAACATATGGGTTCACTGAGCTTTCACAGACTGAGCTCCTTCTGCATTTCCTGAATGGTAAGTGGAAATACGTCATGGAGACTCTTGGAAAGTGAGTCAGGAAATTATCAAGCAGGAAAATGCTGTTGTCTGAAACAATTAGGCAATGTACAGGCTGTAGGTGTGCATTTTTAGGAACTCCAGAATCTTAAAGAAGTTTGTAAAACCTTATTATGGGCTGACACTGTTAATGCTTTACAGTCATTAAGTCATTCCATTTTCATAAGAACTCTATGAGGTGGATATTATTATCCCTAGTTTATAGATGATGAAATTGAGGCACAAGGAGGTTAAGTGATTTTTGTCCAAAGTCACAAATCTAATTAATGGAAGATCTTTAGAGTTCAATCCCAGATGTTCTTCTCCAGAATCCTTGCTCTTGAGCACTATGCTTTGCAGCTTCTGAGCTGGTGTAGAGGTGAAGTAAACAGAGATTCTCTAAGGTGCATAAGTAATCTGAATCCAAATGTTTTCCCTTTGATCTTTAGCTTCTTATTAGTCACCCATGTCGTAATGTCTTCAATGGATTAAAGTTAGAAGTATGGCATTTAACATATTCCTATTCAAAAAGAAATTGAATCTTTTTTTTCAGGAGGTAACAGGGATTGAACCCAGGACGTCATTCATAGTAAGCAGGCACTCAACCACTGAGCTATATCCACTCCCCAATGAGAGTTGTTTTTTACATTTGTGCTTTATTTTTAGGAGGTACAGGGGATCAAACCCAGGACCTTGAACATGGGAAGCAGGTGCTCAACCACTTGAGCTACATCTGCTCCCAAGAAAATGAATCTTAATTTCTAATTAGTGGGGATTCCCCAGAGGTCTTTGCCCTCTGTGTGTATTTGATGGGGCCAACCCTACTCACTCTGTACACGGAGGAGTAGAGGCAGCCCACTTATGTGTTTCCAAGGAACAGCCCATGCTTGGGGCATGGTGGGCCCTTCAGGTTGAATGAATGAATGCCAGGCCTTATCCTCCCATCACAGGATGGGGGCTCCTCTCTGTCCTGCTCCCCTGAACCCTCGGATACATTCCTCAATCTCCTGGAAGGGATTCCATTTTCTATTCCTTGGGGCCTAATTTGAATCCTGCTTCTTTTTGCTGTTTTCTTCTTGTGGCTTTGGATCTCACGATTTCTACCTTCTGGATTCACCACCCCTTTATTGCCCTCTACCTTCTAGCTATTTTTAAAACATAGAGGGGCAAGATGGCGTCGATTTAGGTGGGTACTCACGAACTAGATCTCCGGGGACAGCTGATTGTGGATAGGGTCCTGCCCGAGGGTCTGTGCTGTGGGCACACGGAGTGAGAAGCTTGGGTCACCTAGCAGTGGGCAGATCGACGGCGTGGAGTGATCAGTGGAGATTTGTGAGTTCTGAGCCTGCCTGTGGTGGTCAACACAGACGGCTGAGCCCTGTCCGCACAGAAAATGGCTGGCTGGAGCCGCAAATCCTACATCCGTGACTCCCGCTGCCGGCGTGAGGGAGCATACTCTGAGGGAGGGAGGGCTCTGACAGAAGGTGGAGAGGGGTTTAACTTCTGTGGATTTGGCTGCCTGGACCCCCTCATAGCTTTGGGGAGCAGATAAGCCGGCTCGAAACAGTGCCAGGCTGAGGGGAGAGGCGAATCTGCCGAGCAAACTTGATTTACCCAGCAGCCCACTGACACTGAGGCCTGGCCCCAGAGGGGGCGGAGTCAGCCAATTTTACCACTCTGCACTGACAAGCATCAAAGCTTCAGTGCTCCTGGGGAGGTCAGGAATTGAGTAGGGCTTGATTAGTTTCCACGAGCCTATTTAGGGCCACCTCGGTGAAGGGGGTGATCTAGCAGAGGACTCCTTTTGGGTCCCTTATACCCCACCCCACCCCCCCCAAAAAAAGACAGTCACTTTAAAAAATGAATTCCTGTTCTTAATTTAGTATAATACCAAAAATCTGCCTCAAAACCTGCAGATAGAACCCTGAAGGGAAATTGATAAACGCAAGCAGGCTGAGAGGATCCGCAAGTACACTAGAAGGAACACTTCCTCCTTAGCTTTGTTTGACTGCTTGCTTGTGTGATTGTTTGGCTTTTCTATGTTTATTTGTTGTCGCTTGCTTTTCTTTCTGCTTTCCTCCCCCCTTTCTGTTTTCCTTCATTTTTTTTTTAATTACATGCTGCTAGCTTAACTCTTCTTTGCTGTGCTTCTTCTTCAGTGATTTCCCATTCTCTGTCTATATTAATATTGCATCACAAGCTATCTCTTATCTTTCCTACATCTCTCTGCCTTCTGCTTTCTGTGGTGGTTCTTAGACACCACGCTTTTTCATTAGCCCACAACTTAAGGGTGTCAATCTCTATTCTACCTATTTTGTTTTCTTCTTTTTAAAAATAATATTAGCTTTTTCCTTTTAGCCCTTTCTTTACTCTTTCTCTCCCTCCTCAACATTCTAGCCTTCTAAATCATTATATATATATATTCCTCTATTTGGTTTCCCAGCCCATTGTAGGTACGCCACTTTTTTTCCTATTACTCTACACTGCATACACAAGTTAAATATTCATTTCACCAAGTCCGATTTGACCCCTCTACTAACTTTCATTAATATTGCTATTATCCTTCTTCCTTTCTCACATCTTTCGATTCCTCTGGCACTAATCTTTTGCCTTCAAGGTAACATAGAAAGAAGCAAGGAAACAAAATAAGAAGAAAAAGTGTCAAAGAGAAAACGTAACACACACACAGAACCACCAACTAAATAAAACTCTAAAGGAGAGAGAAGCTAATCAACTGAATAAACCCAGCAAGATAAAATGATGACTAGAGGGCAAAAAAAATTACAAACCACACTGAGAAACAAGAAGACATGGACCACTCCAATGAACAAACTAAAAACCAGGAATATATGCAGAACATCGAACAACTAATCAAAGATTCCCAAACAAATATCATGAACCATCTTAATGAAGTGAAGAAAGAGATTAAGGATATAAAGAAGACAATGAGAGAACATACTGAAGAAATTGTAAACATACCCAAAAGATAACGGATATGATGGTGATCAATGGCACAACCCAAGAAATAAAAAAGATGCTGGAGTCACATAACAGCAGATTTGAACAGGCAGAAGAAAGAATTAGTGATGTGGAAGACAATACAGCTGAAGTCAAACAGATAGTCAAACAGATAGACAAAAAAAATAGAAAAAATCCAGCAGGGACTCAGGGATTTAACTAACAACACAAAATGCACAAATATATGCATCATGGGCATCCCAGAGGGAGAAGAGAAGGGAAAGGGAACAGAAGGAGTGTTGAAGGAAATAATGGCTGAAAACTTCCCAACCCTATTGTGAGATGGATGTGCAGATCCAGGAAGCAAAGCACACCCCCAAACAGTATAAATACCAACAGGCCAACTCCAAGACATATACTTGTCCAATGCTCAAGACAAAGAGAAAATTCTCAAAGCAGCAAAAGAAAATAGAACCATCACATACAAGGGAAGCACAATAAGATTAAGTGCTGATTTCTCATCTGAAACCATGGAGGAAAGAAGACAGTGGTATGACATAGTCAAAGTACTAAAAGAAAAAAGCTTCCAACCACAAATTCTCTATCCAGCAAAACTGGCATTCAAAAATGATGGAGAGTTCAAAATATTCACAGATAAAC
>JAQZBX010005799.1:0-55193 GCA_029593785.1 Cabassous unicinctus
GTTGCTGCTCCCTTAGAGAATGTGGCAGAGCTCTCCAGGATGGGAATTCAGTATTCTCTCATTTATTGAGTGATTCTCCACCCAGTGTAACAATGCCCCATGAACATTTGTACAATTTTATATACCTTATATGTATGTTCATGTGAACTTCCTCCCATGCACCCCCACACCCTGACATGCCTCACCAACAATCCTCTCCCATGCCAGTTGTAACCCTTCTGTAATCCAAAGTTCCTTTAAAGATGAAGCCATTACACTAACCAAATACAATAGGAAAATGGAATAATAATGATAAGTTAAAATGTAAGAGATAAAATATATGAAAAATTAAAAAACTAAAAATAAAATAAAATTAAAAGATTGGGATATTTAGAAAACAAAGAATGTAAAAAAATTTAAAAGATAATAAAAAATAAAAATAAATAAAAAATAATTTTTTTTGACATTTTGCTTTTCATCATCCAACATCTGGTGTCCAGTCTGTACCGTGGCACCTTCCCCCTCTCACTCCCCAGTGTCTCACCATTTTTCATTTTGCTTTCAAAGAAGTTCTAGTTCACAGCAAAATCACACAAAGAATACAAGAGACTCTGATATCCCCAACCTTGTCTCCCTTTCCTCCCCCCCATATCAACACCTTCTTATATGTGGATGGTAGCATTGTTATAACTGATAACACATATTGAAACATAGCTACTAAACATTGTCAATGTTTTACATTATGGTTTACATTTTAGACCATACACTTTTATAAATTTTGATGATATTTACCATGTCCTGTGTCCATCAATGTAAGGTAATGAAGAACATTTCCACTGACCACCAAATAGCCCCTATTTGATCTATTCTGTTCCACCCTCCTCCTCACACTGAGGTCCATGACGACCTCCTGCCTTGACTCATTGGATGACAAGATTCATAGTTATATGCAACAAGAGGTCTTGACACACTGGTCTATCCTTCCTCACAAGGAATTCCCTTGGTCTTGAGAGACCTCTGCCTATTTCTGAATGTATCAGTCCTCCCAAAGGTGGGAGTCCAACTACTTCCCATTCTTTATGTGGCTCTCCACCCAGTGATACAACACATTATGACAGAATGAACAATCACACACACCCTAGAAGCCTGCTCCAGGTGTACCCTGTCCAAAATGCCTCTCCAAACAACACCCTAAACCAGTGAACCTTCCTTGTCATATTGCCATAAGAGCATTCCCACCCCTGTGCTTCCAACCTCATGCCCACAAATCCCAAGTGTTTACCTCGCCACTATCCCCCCAGTATCCTGGGTCTTTTAACCCACCCTTCCCAATCTACCCACCTGTCAGCCATGCATGACCCAACCCAATAATATAACTACCCTCATGACCTATCCCTTCAACAAACAACTGCACTCTATCACTTTACCATAGATTACGTCCATATGGGTGATGGCTAACAACCTTCTCTTCTCTTCTCTTTCTCTTTCTTGTAAACCTGTATTTCAGACAAGAGCTCTATGAGACTGCTCAATTTTCTTAATTCATACCAGTAAGTTCATGTAGTGTTCATCCTTCAATGCCTGGCTTGCTTCACTCAAAATAAGGTGTTCAAGATTCATCCATGTTATTTCATGTGTTAG
Organism: Cabassous unicinctus; assembly: GCA_029593785.1. Classification (NCBI taxonomy): domain Eukaryota; kingdom Metazoa; phylum Chordata; class Mammalia; order Cingulata; family Chlamyphoridae; genus Cabassous; species Cabassous unicinctus. The sequence goes on from JAQZBX010005799.1 coordinate 1,621, forward strand.
CACTTTATTCCTTCTTACAGCTGAGTAATATTCCATTGTATGTATGTACCACATTTTGTTTATCCATTCATCTGTTGTTGGGCACCGGGGTTGATTCCAACTTTTGGCAATAGTGAACTGTTCCATCATGATTATTGGTGTGCATATATCTGTTCGTGTCTTTGCTTTCATTTCTTCTGGGTATATACCCAGCAGTGGAAATGCTGGATCATATGGAAGTTCTATAGTTAGTTTTTTGAGGAACAACCAAACTGTCCTCCACAGTGCCTGGACTATTCCACAATCCCACCAGAAGTGGTATAGGGTTCCCATTCCTACACATCCTCTCCAACACTTGTAGTCAGATTTTTAATAGGTGTCATTCTAATGGGTGTAAGATGGTAACTCATTGTAGTTTTGATTTTAATTTCCCTAATAGCTAGTGATGTTGAGCATCTTTTCATGTGCTTTTTAGATATTTGTATTACTTCATTGGAGAAGTGTCTTTTTAGGTCACTTGTGCATTTTTTAAATGGGTTGTTTGTCTTTTTATTTTCAAGGTGTAGAATTTCTTTATATATGTAGGATATTAGGCTCCTATCACATATACAGTTGCCAAATATTTTCTCCCATTGGGTAGGCTGCCTTTTTATTTTATTGATAACATCCTTTGAGGTGCAAAACTTTTTAATTTGAGGAGATTCCATTTATCTATTTTTTCTTTTGCTGCTCATGCTTTTGGTGTGAAGTTCATGAAACCATTTCCTATTAGAAGATCCTGTAGAGGATTCCCTACATTATCTTCCAAGGTCTTTATGGTCTTGGCTCTTATATTTGGATCTTTGATCCATCTTGAGTTGTTTTTTGTATAAGGTGTGAGACGGCATTCCTCTCTCATTCTTTTGGATATGCATATACAGTTCTCCAAGCACCATTTGTTGAAGAGGTAATTCTCTCCCAACTGAGTGGGCTTGGTGGCCTTGTCAACTATCAGATGAGTGTATATGCAAGGATCTATATCAGAACTCTCAATTAAGTTCCATTGGTCAGTATGTCTATCCTTGTGCCTATACCAGGCAGTTTTGACCACTGTAGCTTTGTAGTATGTTTTAAAATGAGGTAATGTGATATCTCTAACTTTATTTTTCTTTTTCAATACGTCTTTGGTGATTTGAAGCCTCTGACCCTTCCAAATATATTTTGTGGTTAGTTTTCCAATTCACTAAAAAATACAGTGTTGATTCATACTGAGATTGCATTAAATCTGTAGATTAGTTTGGGTAGGATAGACATCCTGATGATGGTTAAACTTCCTATGCATGCACAGGGAATATTATTCTATTTATTTAAGTCTTCTTTGATTTCCTTTAACCGTGTTGTGTAGTTTTCTGTATGTAAGTCCTTTACATCTTTAGTTAAAGTTATTCCTATTTATTTGATTCTTTTAGTTACTATTGTAAATGGTATTTCTTTCTTGATTTCCTCCTCAGAGTGCTCATTATTGGTGTACAGAAATGCTACTGATTTGAGCATTGATCTTATAGCCTGTGACTTTACAGAACTCCTTTATAAATTTAGAAGTTTTGTTATAGATTTCTCAGGGCTTTCTATGTATAAGATCATGTCATCTGCAAATAGTGAAATTTTTACTTCTTCTTTTCCAATTTGGATGTCTTTTATATCTCTTTCTTGACTCAATGCTCAAGCAAGTACTTCTAAGACCATGTTAAATAGGAGTGGTGATAGCGGGCATCCTTCTCTGGATCTCAGAAGGAAGGCTTTTAGGATTTCACCATTGAAGATGATGTTAGCTGTGGGTTTTTGATATATACTCTTTATCATGTTCAGAAAGTTTCCTTCTATTCCTATCTTTTGCAGTGCTTTTATCAGGAAAGAGCACTATATTTTGCCAAATGCTTTCTACGCATCTATAGATATGTTCATGAGATTTTTTTCATTCAATCTGTTTATGTGGTGTATTACATTGATTGATTTTCTTTTGTTGAACCATCCTTGCACACCCGGGATGAAACCCACTTGGTCATGGTGTATAATTCATTTGATATGTTGTTGAATGTGATTAACAAGTATTTTGTTGAGGATTTTAGCATCTGGGTTCATTAGAGAAATTGGTCTGTAATTTTACTTTCTTGTTGTATCTTTGTTTGGCTTTGGTATTATGGTAATATTGGCATCATGGAATGAGTTAGGCAATGTTCCTTCTACTTCTCTTGTTTGGAAGAGTAAAAGCAGAATTGGTGTTAGCTCTTTCCAGAATGTTTGGTAGAATTCACCTGTGAAGCCATCTGGTCCTGGGCTCTTCTTACTTGGGAGGTTTTTGATGACTGAGTCTATATCTTTCCTCATAATTGGGTTAGATTGTTGTTATTTTTCCAATTCTTACAGTTTTGCAGGTAGGTCTTCAATTTTAGCACTTTCTTCTTTTTTAATATATGCATTTATGGTTATGAATTTCCCTCTCAGTACAGCTCTTCCTTCATCCCATAGGATTTGATATGTTGTGTTGTCATTTCATTCATTTCAAGATCGCTATTGATTTATTTTGATATTTCCTCCCTAAGCCACTGTTTGTCTAAGAGTGTGTTGGTTAACTTCCATATCTTTGTGCCTAATCTGGTTCTCTGGCCCTTACTGATTTCCAATTTCATTCCATTGTGGTCAGAGAAGAAACATTGCATAATCTCAATCTTTCTGAATTCAGTGAGAGTTGTTCTGTGGCCTAGCATGTGGTCTATCTTGGAGTACGATCCATGTGCACTCGAGAGGAATGTATATACCTCTTTATTTGGGTGTAGCATTCTGTATATTTCTATTAGGTCCAGCTCCTCTAATGTATTATTCAGAGTCTTTGTTTCTTTATTGATTCTCTGTCTGGATGTTCTGTCTAATGGTGATAATGGTGTATTAAAATCCCCCACTATAATTGTAGAAGCATTTATGTCTCCACTTACTCTTTCCAGTGTTTACCTCACGAATTTTGGTGTGCACTGATTAGGTACAAAAATGTTTATGATTTTTCTTTCTTCTTGAAAGATTACCCCCTTTACTAATATATAGTGCCCATCTTTGTCTCTTACAATAGTTTTGTATTTAAAGTCTATTTTGTCTGATATTAGTATAGCTACTCCAGCCTTTTTTGGTTGTTTTTTGCTTGTAAAATTGTTTTCCAGCCATTCACTTTCAGCCTCCTTGAATCCCAGGGTCCAAGGTGGGTTCCTTGTAGACAACATATAGATGGGTCATATTTCTTTATCCTTTCTGCCAAACTATGTCTCTTGACTGGTGAGTTTAATCCATTCGCATTCAGTGTTATTGCTCTCAAGGAATTACATCAGCCATATTTTCTTAGGGTGTATGTATGTCATGCATTGTTTTTATTTCTCTGTTTGTCTTTTTATTTGTTCTTGCACTCTTCTCCATCTCTCTCTCTCCTGTTTTTTCTTTTCAACCTGTAGAACTTCCTTTAATATTTCTTGAAGGGCAGGTTTCTTATTGGCATATTGTCTTAATTTGTTTTTCTGTGACTATTTTCAACTCTCCATTATTTTTGAATGCCAGCTTTGCTGGGTAGAGAATTCGTGGCTGGAAGTTTTTTTTCTTTTAGTATTTTGACTACGTCATACCACTGTCTTCTTGCCTCCATGGTTTCAGATGAGAAATCAGCACTTAATCTTCTTGAGTTTCCCTTGTATGTGATGATTCTCTTTTCTCTTGCTACCTTGAGTATTTTCTCTTTGTCTTGAGCATTGGACATTTTGACAAGTATATGCCTTGGAGTAGGCCTGTTGGGATTTATACTGTTTGGGGTGCATTGTGCCTCCTGGACGTGGATGTCCATTTCCTTCAATAGGTTTGGGAATTTTTCATCCATTATTTCCTTGAACACTCCTTTTCTTCCCTTTCCCTCCTATTCTCTGGGATGCGTACAATGCATAAGTTTGTGCATTTTGTGTTGGCAGTTAAATCCTCAAGTCCCTGCTGGATTTTTTCTATCATTTCATCTATCTGTTCTAGTATGTTTGATTTCAGATGTACTGTCTTTTACAACACTAGTTCTTTCTTCTGCCTGTTCATTTCTGCTGTTATGTGATTCCAGCATCTTTTTGATTTCTTGGATTGTGCCATTTATCACCATCATATCTGTTATCTTTTAATGTATGTTTACAATTTCTTCAGTATGTTCTCCCAGTGTCTTCTTAATATCCTTAATCTCTTCCTTCACTTCATTAAGTTGGTCCATGATATTTGTTTGGACAGCTTTGTTTAGTTGCTCGATGTTCTGCATCTCTTCCTAGTTTTTAGCTTATTCAATGGACTGATCCATGTCTTCCTGTTTCTCAGTATGGTTTTTCATTTTTTGTTGCCCTCTGGTCATCATTTTATCTTGATGGTTTTATTCAGTTGATTAGTTTCTCTCTCTGCTCTAGAGTTTTATTAAGCTGCTGGTTTTGTGTATGTGTTAATTTTTCTCTTTGACACTTTGTTCTTCTTGTTCTATTTCCTTGCTGTTTTCTATGGTCCAGTTTTATCTTGAGCAGTCTATCTCTGTGTACAGCTCCCTCCAGATCGATGTCCCAAAGGGTCCTGTTCTGTCGGCCAGCAGAACATCTCACTTGGGCAGGATCCTGTCCCCAACCAGCTGTCTTTTGTGAGAGAGATGGTGAGTGCCCACTTAAACTCATATAATGATACTCTATATGTAACATTAATACAAATAAGAAGTGACAATGAAATGACAATATATACTGTGCTTGGCACTGCTAGTTGCCTTCCTAAGAGTTGTCTCTAATAAAAACAATGCTTCCAGGCCTTCCTGGAAGGAGTGGGTGAGCATAGATTCAGCCATTTAATTCAACTTTTTCAAATATAAAAGTGGAATTTTTTGGATTTGATTTCAGGAAAAAATCTTTTTTTCCTGTGATCTACTGTAATTATTGCAAGTAGTTCCTGCTTTTTAAACCTTTTCTTTTTTATATATAATAAACTTTACTTTTAAAGAGGTTTTATGTTACAGAAAAGTTACATCAAAAGTGTAAGGGAGTCCCATATACTCTCCTCCACCCACATCTTCTGCCATTAGCATCTTACAATAGTGTGGCACACTTGTTACAATTGATGAATAGATATTGAAGCATTGCTACTAACCAAGGTCTATAGTTTACATTGTGGTTTACACTTAATTCCAATGTCCTAAAAGTGCCATATGTTCCCCTATTATTTCCTCCCCTTTCCCTCACTATCTTTATATCAAAGTTACAGGTTCTTCCATTATTAGAATAAAAATGTCTACTTTGTTCTGCGCATTCCCTCCTTATGTTTGTTCATTCCTCAGCTTTGAGGATTTGGGGATTGTTATGCATGCTCTTCTTTAGATGGAGAGGATGCTTAGACCTTATGGGGTAGATGGGAAAAACTGTTTGCTTGAACTTGTGGATGCTTTCTGTTGTTTGGGATGGGGTTTGTCCATCATCATCATTCTTTTTATATTACGCTATTTTATATGTAACATTAACAAAAATATGAAGTGACAAACATGCAGTGCCTGGCATTGCCTGTTGCCTTCCTAATATTTGTCCCAAATACAAAGAAAACAATGCTTCCATGTGTTCCTAGATATAGTGGGTGAGGGTGGATGCAGCCATTTAACTCAACTATTGCAAATATTGAGTATGTGGAATTTTTTGGAGTTAAATTCAGGGAAATCTCTTACAAGGAGATTAATTAGGCCTCACTGCCTTCCGCCTTTCCAGGTGTCTTGATCATGATTTAACAGTTGGTGCTGCAGGGCTCATTTCTGTACTTGGGGAATCAGAGCCAAGTGCTTGGGTACCTTAAGATAAAATTAAAGAAGTCTGGTTATCTAGTGATGTTTGGAGCTGGCATTTCATTTCTGCAATTCTTTAGTGTGGCAGAAAAAGCCTATTTTGCAATAGCAACAACTTGGGGGATTTTCTTTTATTCAAGAGTAACATGATTCCAAATCAACAAAATAAACAACCACATTCCAGAATTGAAGAGGAGAAGATATGAACACAATTAGAAGGAAACAAGCAAGCATTTCCCCATATTTGATAGTAGAGCATTCACCTCTATTGTCCATTCCTTGAAGAGTAGAGGTGACATGAAAAAATAGTGATTAAAACCTATTTCATTAAAGAACAAAAAACACTTGTAAGAAGCAAAAAATTACGAATCTTCTAATTATCACAGAGATAAACAAAGGACAGTAATAAACTAAAAAAGTACATATGGACAAACTTCTATGGTTAAATGTGAATAGACTATTTTCCCAAAGCCTCACAGTATGTAGTTAAGAGTTTCTGTGCTTTCCAAAGTAATAGAGAAATTGATTAGAGATGAGGGCTTGGGGATAGACTATGAGACAAAATTTTCCCAAGACTGTTGTTTTGATGGTCATATTTGATTTTATCCAATGCTTTATTTAGAAAATTTAAAAAGATACAGAATAATTGAAATGTTATAATGAACACCTAGTTAACTTTCACATGAATTTGTTAATTGCTAATATATTATTTTACTTACACATATATAGTTTTACAATTTGTAAATAAAGATTCTTTCAATTGTTTAAAAAAAGTGCACATTCTTTTATCAAGTGTAATTATCATATATATATCTGGGCATATATATAATTTCTAGTGTTCTTAAAATATAAAAATGTTTCTCAAAACACCATTTAAACATTTCAATGTATATTGCAGAAATCCTGACATTTCAACCCTAAACATTTTAGAACAAATCTGATGAAATAAGGATATTCTCCAACAAAATAAAATAATTCTCATAAAAAAGGAAGAATCTAACAATATAAAACTTTGTAATAATATACTAAAAGAATGTTTACCTGTCTATCACAAAAATGCAAGTTTACAGCATGTTGATTGTAGAATCATATTTTACTAGAATGTTGTTTTCTTGTAACAGAAAAAAATATACTAATAACATGAATTCACTATTTACTTTTGTCAGGCAAAACAATTCATGGAAAAACTTTTCTTGTATCTTACTCTAGAGTATGAGAAGAAACAAAATTGTCAGTAGTGAAAAATTAAGGTTATTTTTCAACTTATTATGTTCATCAGTTATAAAAATGAGAGATCATTATTAGGTTGGTGGTGTGGGGGTTTATTCAAGAAGAGAAGCACATTCCCTCTAGAGTCCTAATGGTTGCTTTTTCTAAGGGGAAAGGGGGCATGATATAAATTAATGAATAAAATCCAACATGAACTCTCTATATAAGTGAGGAGTTCATTTTTCTTTGCTGATGCGTTTTTGTTGGCTGGATTATTTTACTTTCATCTTTGGAACCTCATTTTGGTAATGAAAATCTCTGAAACTGAAAAAGCAAGAAAACCCTTGGCTAAACTGTGCATTGTCTAAGCTAAAAGAAACAATTAGATGATTGTAGAAATATGGCATGAAAATTTACACATTATGGAAATTAAACCAAATATAAAAGTGTGTATTCTGTAATAATATTAGTTTGGGTAAATAAACACATAGAAATGGCTTGGGTCCTAAAAATATCCATAAGCACACACAGGTGTCTAATATCTTTCCATGTAAATTTCTACTGTATCTAAAGCATGTTTCTGACCCTACATCTTGATTTATACTTCCTTGACAGTTGGGTCTCTGAGTTCTACTAGTCAATAAGGACCTCAGAAAGCAGGGGGAGAAATTACACAATAGAAGGGCTTTTATGATTCCTCTAGCTTGAGTTACTGGTGCATTAGGTTAAGAAGAAAGGTGAAAAAAACCTTCTTAGCAATATTTTTTTAAAGACAACTTAATAATCTATTTACTAAGAAATTTAAACCGTAATATTTCCTTTATATTAATGTATTAAATAAGTTATATTTTGAATCATCTAACATCAAACAGTGGTAATTCTGCTTAATGAACTCATTTTCTTTTTCTCTTTATAGTGAAAATTTGATTTAACTATTTGCTACACTGAGTAGATTCATATATGGTATGTTTGCTTTTGACCATATGTAAAGGTGTAAGTCACAAAAAATACAAAAAGTTAATTTTGGGTTAATGTCCCTTGTAAGGGCAATGCTAGCCACATGCCCTAGCTCTGGATCTTCCTTAAATGGTTGGCTATTTGTGAATATGAAAAAAGCTGACTTCAACATGTATAGGTCACATACTCATGTGCTTATATTCACACCAAGTAATCCCACAAAGCAGTGGAGATTGCACTGCATAAGAATCATTTGGTTAAAAAAAAATTATAGAAACTTTTCCTCAGCAATATATTATTAATGAAAATATTGCTTTTATTTTTCTAAATATAAGGACCAATTCTGGGATATAATTATGTTTGCAACCACATGAGAGGTTTGTTAATATCTTATATTTACTTCCATATGAACAAATTCTGCAATTTACATGCCAAGACCAAAAGTTTTACTTAGGAAATCCGAACATTCAAGGGCAAACTTAAGGGAAAATCTATTATCATTTCTTTGTGATACACATTGATTATGTACCCTCAAGTAGAACCTAGCGAGGTGTTTTTATCAGGAAGTTTTTGACTTCTCATAATCCTTATTTAGAAAAAAAAAGTCAATATTGTAAATGTGGTTATAATGTTAAATAATTACTTAATATAAAATGTAAAATATTTACTGTATCAAAGTATGAATGTGTCTTGTAATAAAAAGTGCCTCTAATTTCTCATATTCACAATTAATTTTTAATGAATTAATTTATGATATACAATACTTTGCAGCACATTGAACATTTGGGAACTTGAGAATTAGTGCTGCAGATACTTTTTGCTCCAATCTCTTTATTCACCCATTTAACAAACTTTTGCTCATTGAATAATGTTATCTAACCACTTTTGCTTAATATAATAATTTTCTTTTCCAAAGTTCAATTATTTACAGACCATCACTTAAAAGAGTTTATTTTACTTCACACAGGACAGAGGTGCTGCTGTTTAAGGAAACAAAGGAACAGAAATAATAGTGCCATAAAGGTTAGAAGAATAACATCTTCCAATTAATTTCAGCATTTCTTATTTAAACCTTTCAAAGGAAAAATTGAAACTTGTTAGAAAATAATAATTCCATTTGTTTGAAGAAACAATTATGTATACATTGCAATAAGTATGCTATTCATTTTATCTGAGCCAAAAAATCATGAAAAATTTTATGAGGTAAAAAAAAGAAGGGTGAGAAGTGGTGTAGAGGAACAATAGACTTATTTTGGCATTTTATTTTCTAAACATATTTTCTATTTGAATTTTCTAACATGCATATGTGCTGTTTATAAAAACAGAATATATTAGTTTTTAAAGTAACAAAATATTCAATATACTTATCAATTTCCTGACCTTGAATTAAATTAAATTACTTTTGTATATAATCATAAATTTACATTAAACATTAATTATTTATCAGTAATGATTATTTATCATTAATTTACTGATGATTGGGCTCTTCTGGTGTACTGAAGTATAACTAGAAAGTTAAACAAGGGTAAATAAATACAATATGTGGTACCGAATATAAATTTTAAATAAAAAGTGCTCAAGCACTTAAATTTTAATCGGAAATGGATTTGAATATATATGGAAACAGGTCTGTTTTATGTTGGGATCACATTCAGACACTATTACCAAGTTTTCATTTATATTATATAGGCTAAATTTAATGTGCATTAAGGTATATCTTTTGAGGATATAACATGTTATTCTTCATTTTTAAATGATTATGATTGTGAAGTTATAGAAATATTGTCCTATTTATTTCTTTCTAATAGAAATACTTTGTCAAACCAAATAACAAAAGCTCAATTCACTCATTATTTCATTGATCAATTATGTACTAATCTTATACTCTGTGTCTCCTATTTGTAAAATTTACTTTCAATAAAAATACACTTTTCTTACCTTAAGCTAACTCAGTGTTTAGATAGTGCATAAAACTAAAAACATGAGCTAATACAAGATGGAAAAATATAGCTGCCTAAGCAGATGTGAAGGATGGACCACCAGCTCTCACTGAATTGTGCAATCACAAAAGCTCCTGCGGACCAGCAACAGTTTCACCAAGATGAAATTTAAAATTTCACCTTGTTGTTAAAAAACAGGTTGAATATTCCATAAATATCATAAATGCATGGGATGTTTTTTATCATTTATAGTAATTTGATATCTGTAATTAAAATTGTGCTAACACAATTTATCATTAACCACAGCTGAATTATTTTCCAAGTGTTGATCATCAATAGGCTCCTAGATTTTTTCTGGTAACCTGTGTATGTTGGTTTCATTTGCTCCAGAAAGACCAATGTGGAGAGAGGAGATGGACACCTACAATCTCACCACCAAGGACTTTTTCCACTTAGGGCTCTCTGATCTCACTGAGGTGCACCATCCTTTCATCATGGCTTTGGCTGTCATCTATGATATCAACTTGTTGGCAAACAGTGCCATTCTCCTCGCATTCAGATTGAGAAAAAGCTACACACATCCATGTATTACTTCTTGGCAAATCTGTCCCTCTTAGACAAATTCTGCCCTTCAGCTACTGTTTCCAAGATGCTTGAGAACTTCCTAACTGAGAAGCAAAGCATTTCTTTTGTTGGGTGTACTTTGCAGCTCTATTTTCTTGTGGCCTTGGCAGGAACTGAGGTCCTCCTTCTTGCCATCATGGCTTATGTCAGGTATGTGGCCATATGTTTCCCCTTTCCTTACACCCTCATCATGACCAAGGTACGCTGTGCCCAGCTGTCGGTTGGAATCTAGGCAGCACCATTTCTAAAGTCCCTCCTGCATATGGTGTTCACCTTCTGCCTTTCTTTCTGTAGGTCCCATCAGGTTAACCAGTATTACTGTGACATGCCGCCAGTGGTGGTGCTCTCCGTTCTTCCACATACATGGCAGAGATGTGATGCAGGAGTTTTTAGGTGTACTTCCAGAGACTGTATCCTCTGGCCCACCTATGTGCCAGCTGAGCCAGGAATCTCAGTGGAGCTGCAACTCCTACCCTACAGCTCAATGGACTCATCCAAGTAACCTAGCAAGGAGACGACTATGGGCAACAGCCATCCCAGGGAATGGAGAGGGACTGCAGCTGAAGGCAAGATAATCCCATCCACTATATCCATGGTATATAAGCCCTCTCTCACTTGGAGGTGGAGTGGACATCACCTTCCAAGTCACTTCAGGATTGGGGGAGGAGCTGTGGACTAGAGTGGACTTGGTGGTGTTCTCATAACTTTTATTTCCTGTATTTACATTATATCCACCATTCTTAAGAGCCCATCAACCGAAGGGAAATGCAATGCCTTCTCCACATGTGCCTTCCCATCTCCTTGTCATAGGTCTGTTTTACAGCACGATGATATTCACCTATACTCGTCCTTCCTCCAGTCAACACTCCCCAGGCAGAGACAGGTTGATCTCTATGCTGTATGTGATTTTCATCCCAATATTAAACCCCATCATCTACAGCTTGAGAAACACAGAGGTTAAAGAAGCACTCAAAAGGTTTTATGTCATAAAACTTGATTACAGCAAGCATAATATTTACAAGGTACTTATTTAGCACTCCATGTAGTTTCAATCCACAGAAAGAATATCTATAGCTAGATAGTACGCCTACCTATGTATATATAGCAATTTACACATACGCATACCCACATACCTCTCCTTTGTGTTATATCTATTCATATAACTACATCAATCTCTCTGTCCACTTGGAAAATAAAAAATAATCATCCAAAAATAGCGTTTCTGAAAGCAACACAGAGAACTATTATTTTTGTTTGTTTGTTTTTGTTTTTTGATTTTAAAATATATTTTTATTAGAGAAGATGTGAACTTACAAAACAATTATGGACATGTAAGGAATTTTCATACAACACTCCTTCAACAATCTATATTGTTGCAGAACATTTCTTATGGATTATGAGATAATATCATCAGACTGTTACCACTAACTATGGTTTATAGCATGCATTTGTTATATTTTTCATATACCCCTATTATTTTCAGAGTACATCTTTAGCATTGATGCAAGAATATTACAGTATTGTTGTTAACTATAGTCCATAGGTTACATTGCCATGCTTCTCCACATTCTTACCACCTTGCAATTGTGATGTACATATGGAGAACTGTTAGTAACAATAGTATAAGTGGTATAAATGGGACTGTTTTAAGTAATATTGTATCTATGGTCACGTTACCTCTATCCACATCCATAGCCCTAGCCATACCTGTAGCTATGCCTATATCAATATATATATATATATCATCTATATCATTTATATTTTATATTATTTATATCTCTATCTGCTTTTATTTATATTTCTATATTTATATATATTTGATGATATTCTTCTTCTTTATCTTAATTGCCTACCTGTCTATTCTCATATGCCTCCTTAAAGCTATCATTTCACTTTTCCTATTCTTCAAATTTGGTTTCCACTTACACTATATTTCCCCATTTTGTTTCTTTTCCTGTGACCACATTCATGCTCATTTCCACCTATCCCTCCATGTACAGAACTTATATTTCTGCATCTCTAATTTCAGATATCTAATTCATTTGAGTATATTACTATTATTTTGACCTCATCATGTTCAAAATTGAGAGAAATATATTTTACCACTTACAAATATGCACTATTCCTGCTATACATTAATGTATATTTTTATTATTTCTATCAATTTATTCTAGCTACTTAGATTAAAGTTGCCAAGATTAGGCTATTCTTTTTCTTGAAGCTCAGAACTTGCATTCAGTGTGAAAAGAAAACCCTCACCTCTGACTGTGTGTTACTCACCATTTTCCTTTGATTTTCTCATTCTGTTGCCTCTAGCAATCACAAGGTTTCCTCTGGACGACTGCTTATGTTATACATAATTTTAAGTCAATAATAATGTATAAGATTCTCCAAAACACCTCAAATCTGCACATTCTTATTTCCTAAAAAATTGTCCCCAGGCTGGTGATCACGTTTATTTTTATTCTATTATAAAATGCAATCTGCAACTACTCTGCATTTCCTCACTATTCACAATCTAGCATTCAATATCTTCTTTCTTCCTATTAACCTATTCTGTCCTTTCTTTATGAACAAATACAGTGATCCCATCACTAGTGAAGTGTTCTAATAGCATTCAAAGGCCTACTGTTCTTTCTTCATCTGGACTATCATTGATCTTTTAGTCATCTTCCATGCTTTATCAAATCACATTATTTTCATATGTAGATTTGCCTCAAAATCAAGAAGCTGTATTTTGAGATGTCAAAATTTGGCATCAAGTATATTTTCCAAAATCAGCAATGTTCCAATATGTATCTTCTAAATCTTTCCAGAGTTATCCATAGAATTTGTTGCTCAAATATATGTTACTTAGATTTGGACAGAGTGGTAAATTCCATACACATTTGAAAAAGATAATGAAGTAATAATTATAAATGTTTGATATTTTGTTTGTTTTATTCCTTCGTTTTATTCTGTGTAGCACAGTTTATATATGATATGAAAGAATCAAGTAAAATTTCTAATTTATAAAAATACTGTGGAATTTATTAAATGTGACACATAAAATTAAGTAAAACCTTAAAATTCAACCAATTGTTTCAGATACTTAAAACACAAACATTTCTTTAGAATTTCATCACTAATTTGTATTTTACTTTACATCACTATTCTTATCATAATATTTGGATAATATCTGGGTTATAGAAAACAATGTAAGAGCTAGATTCTGTCTTGCCAGAAATAGTCTATTTCTCACTAAGTCTGGCAAAATTAGCCCTTGATTTGGCTGAGATTGGAAAAGAATATTTGAAAATGTTAAGAAAAAATAAGTTGTAGACCTTGCTTATTACACCATAGATATTTTATAGAATACTACTTTTGATTGGAATAATAAAGTTGATGAAATCATGATAATTCTAGTTTCTTCTTCTTAAGTAAAAAATATCCTTGAAATACGAGGAGCAGGCTGGGATTTCTCTCTGGTGCCAGGCTGCTATGTTTCAGGAGAACTGTTTAGAGCTCGAAATCTTAAAATCATCATGTATTTAAGCTGAATGAGATTGTTGGATGCATGTTTTCCCTGGTCTCCTGAAGATGGAACTATCTCAACCCAGAGATGATAATACTTCAATGGTGACACTATTTTTTATTGAAGAGACCCTGGTTTGCTGTTGTACATAAAATGAGGGATATAGTTCTCAACCTCTCTCTTAAAAGTCACAGGTGTCTGAGAGAACATGGCCAAATTACCTAACAGTTATATTCTGAGTTACTTCTCATGGGATGTAGTTTAGGCTTTAGCAGGATATACCAGCCATAAAGACATGTTTGTTATTTCAGCCTTCCATGTAAGAGTATCCAACTGGATGCTGCATGAGGCAAAAGAATTGCTGTCCTTTTAATGTGTATATGTATATTAATATAACAGGATGTTTTAGTAACTCTTCTCTACAGATGTTAGTACCAAGAAATTATGTTCTCAATATTCTGCTACCATGACCATCATCCAGTACCGAAACATTTCCATCTTTTTTATTGCTTTATATCACACACTGCATCTGAGCAATCAGCAAATCCTGTCAGTTAGAATTCCTTGATGCATCCATAATCTGAACACTCTGGTAGAAGAGGCCAACACCTCTTGCCCAAATTACTAAAATAATCTCCTCACTTTGTTACAATTTTCCATTCCTCATCCATTCCTTTCTGAGTTTTGAGGCCAAAGAGATCCTGTCATGCCATGCTTTTCCTCAGGACAGAACTTTCAATCACATTCAGAGTAAAAGCTTGTGTGTTGAATCATAGGACACCTATGATTTGGCATCCTGATTTCATCCCCTAAACCTCTCTTCATTGCCCACCATGCTGTACTGCCACTGGTCGTCTTGTTTATATTAGTTTCATAGTGCCGACATTCCACATTATCACAAAATGGGTGTCTTAAAACAAAAGTAACTTATTTTCTCAAAGCTATAGAGACTAGATATCTGAATTAAAGGTAGCAGCAAGGACATGCTCTCTCTTAATGCTTTAAAAGAATGTTATTTTTTTCTCTTCATTGGTTCTGGCAGTTACTGGAACTCTTGGGTGTTCATTGGCTTGTGGCAGAACAACTCCACTCTCTGCCCTTCTCCTCAAATAACCTTCTTCCCTGTATCTCTCTGTGTGTCTAAATATGCCTCTTCTTAGAAAGTCAACAGTTATATTGGTTTAGGGCCCATCCTAATTTATTTGGTTTTAGCTTAACTAATTACATATAAATGCTCTATTTCCAAATAAGTTCACAATTGCAGGACTGGATATTAAGACTTGAACATGTATTTCTGGGGGTGTAACTCAACCTACAGTACTGTTTTTCAAGCATGCTAGGTGATGTTTTGCTTAAACCTTTTAATGCTGATAGGTTCCTGAAGCCTTGGATACTTTACCACAGGATCCTCCCTAGCTCACTTACTTCTTTTCATCTGATCTTAATTCCAATATAACCTTCTCAGTGAGCTTTTTCATTATTGATATCAAGGAGGAGCCAGATTGCAAATAGTATGAAAGGTCTTTTTGCTTTGGTTGGTTTGTTTAGGTTAACACCTGGTATTCAAATAAATCTCTGCATAGCATTAACTGGATACAAAATGAAGGAAAAGACAGCTCAGGAATCAAATCCCAGAATTAACATTTTAAAATATTAAAAAGTACAATGTACAACAAAAGATTACCAGACAAGCAAATAGTCAAGAAATGTTGGTCCATCCACCCGAAAAAATATAAAAATCCAGAAACCATCAGCAAAGAGGACCAGACTTTGGACTCACTGGACAAAGACTTAAAAAAAAAAGATCCTCAATATGATCAAGAAAATAAAGGAAAATAGGGAGACAGAATTAACTGATCTGAGGAAATCAATGAACTAATAGTATGGGAATCTCTTTGAGATTCTTAATAGGAACCAAACAGAAACACTAGAGTTGAAAACCACACCACAAAAAAAAAATGAAATGAAAAAAAAATCCATAGACAGTTTCAGTAGCAGATAGGAGGTGACTGAAGAACAAACCAGTAATCTCAAAAACAAGAAAATTGAAATGAATCAGGCTGAGGAGCAATAAGAAAAAAAAAAGAGCAAATAGAACCTAAGAGACTAGTGAGACACCATCAGTCTTACCAATATATGCATTATGGGAGGTCCAGCAAGAATAGAGAGAAAGAGGTAGAAGGAATAATTCAAGAAATAAGAGAAGAAACCTTCCCAAATTTAAAAGTCATGAATAAACCCATTCAAGAAGGCTAATGATGCCCAAACAGAAGAAACTTAAAGAGAACCATACCCAAGCACAGAATAGTCAAAATATCCAATATCAAGGACAAGAAGAGATTTCTGAAAGCTTCCGGAGAATAGCAACAAGTTATACATAAGCAGATCCCAATAACATTAAGAGCTGATTTTGCATCAGAAATCACAGATTAGAATGTATTTTTAGCAAATATGGAGGGGAGGGTCATTAATGTAGGGTGTCAGTGGTGGGGGGATGTGTAGGAAAGCATGGACCTGGGGATGCTTCTGTGGAATATGAATATGTTCATCTTAGCATAGGGTATTATCTCAGTGAGTGGAGATTCACACAATAAACAAGAAAATATTAAACTCCCATCCTCAGGATTCCAGTGACATTCTCAAAAAGAGGGGTTCTTGAGTACATAGGCAGCACCTAATCAAAGAAAACAGACTGGTATGTTAAGGTCTCAATATTAACATATGTAACTATGAAACTTATTCTTCAAAAATTGAAACTAAGTGGTTGCCATAGGTTTTGAGGGGATGGGTAGGGAAAATGGGTAGAACATAGAGCATTGGGGGCATTTTAATTGCTCTGCATGATCTTGCAATGATGGATACAGGACATTATATATTTTGTCAGAACCTATAAAAGTATGTGGTGCAAGAGGTACAGCATAATGTAAACCATTGGCTGTGGTTAGTAGCAATATTTCAATATTTGTTTCTCAATTGGAACAAATGTACCATATTCATGTAGGATGTTTTTGGTAGGGGAGGCTGTGGGTGGGAATGAGTGAGGTATATAGGAATCATTTATATTTTCTATGTGACTTTCCTGTAACCTAAAGCATTTTGGAAAATAAAATGGAAAAAAATGATATTGGGGGAAAATACAGAAGAAATTGTCAATATACATAAAATATAACAGATCTTACAGTGATGAAAGTCACAATGCAAATATATATTTTTTAATTTTTTAATCTTTTATTTTATTATTTTTTTGTTTGCTTTGTGTGGAGGTTTTGGATTGCAGAAGGGATGCAACTGTCTCAGGGGAAGATCACTGGTGTGGGATACTGGTGGTGGGTGAATGTTTGGGAAAGGGGTACCTGAGGCATAACTCTATAGAATACGAATGTGTTCATAGGGTAATAGAGTGTTTTCTCACTGGGTGGTAAACAATGAATACTGAATTCCCATCCTGGGGGGTCCAGCTACATTCCCTAATAAAGTGGGAAAAATAGTGAGACTACATGGGCAATGCCTAGTGAAGGAGAACAGACCAATATGCCAGGCCCTTCATAGTCATGCTTTTACTTAAGAACCTTGTTCTTCTGAAATTGAAATTAAGCCTAGCAATATATTTTTTCTAAGAGCTACCTCCTGTAAACCTGCCTGTTGCTCAAATGTGGCATCTCTCTAAGCCAAACTAAGAATATAATTCACTACCTTGCCCCCAATGTGGATCATGACTCCCAGAGATGAACCTCCCTGGCACTGAGGTATTATTACCAAGCACCTACTAGTGATGCATTTAGAAAAAGTCTTAGACCAAAAGGTGGAAATAATGAAATTTTATGGCTGAGAGACTTAAAAAGTGATTCAGGAGTTCACTCCAGAGGTTACACTTATGCACTTCTCAGAAGGATCTCACTGACTGCCACAAGAAATAGTGCCTCAAGAAGAGATGCTCCTGAGGGGTCTAGAGACATCTAGATCCTATAGACAGGGCAGATAACCCCAGGAAATTGAGTCCTTATCTTCAGGCCTTACCTTGGAATATATGGTAACCTATCACTGCAACATATCAGATTTATACTCATTTATAATTTTCCTACACATGGTTCTTCTGCCCTATTTATTTGAACCTAATTAGCATTATACCCACTAAATACATGTCCCAGAGACTTAAACCGTGCAGCTGTTCCTTTGATGTTTGAGCCTTGAATCTCAGAAGAGGTGTAGCCAACACATAACTTGTAGCCAACACATACTGTCTGGTTAACTGAACTGATCTAGGACTACTAACAAAAGGATGATGATGGACAATGACTATACAAAAAAACAGAGAGAACCTCCAACTGTAAGCAAGACAGTTCTATCCATCTGCCCCATGGGATCTAAGCTCCCTCTTAAGTGGAAGCAGAGGGTGCATCACCATCCCCAAATCCTCAAGATTGAAGAGTGAACAAACATAAGGAGGAATGCAACTATGAACTAAAGTAGACTTATTCTTATTCTAATAATGGAAGAACTTGTAACACTGATATAAATATAGTGGTCAATAGAGGTTCTGAGGCAAGGGAGAGGGAAGAATAGCTGTAACATGGGGCAATTATGGAACATTGGAATTATTCTGCAGGATATTGCAATGATGGATACAGGCCCCTATACATTTTCTCAAAACCTATAAAATTGTGTGGTGAAAAGTGTAAACCATAAAATAAACACAGACCATGATTAGTAGCAATGCTTCAATATGTGTTCATCAATTGTAACAAATGTACCACACTAATGAAAGATGTTAATGGGGGAATGTGGGAGGGTGAAGGAGTAGGTTATATGGGAGTCCCCCATATTTTTAATGTAACATTCATTTAATCTAAAACTCCTTTAAAAATAAAGAAAAACATGCTTACTAAAGAAAGCACAGAGGGAAAAAAATAGGGGTAAAAATTACTTAAGGCCTGAAAGAAAACAATTGCTAAGCAATAATTTTACATCCAGCAAGAATTATTTCAAAAGTAAGGAAGATATTAAGAAATTCCCAGGTAATCAAAAGCTGAAGGAGTTCAACACCACTAGCCATGCCCTAAAAACAATTCTAAAGAGAGTTTCCAGTCTGATTGGAAAGGATGCCAGATAGTTGATCAAAGCAGAATAAAGTAGTAATGTCCTCCAGTAAAGAAATTATATGGGTAATTATAAATGCCAGTGCTACCATAGAGATTTCTAATGTAACTTCATTTTTACTTCTTATAAGTGCTAAAATACAAAAGCATAAAAATTAATGATAAATCTATTATTTTGGAGAT
This sequence comes from Cabassous unicinctus, assembly GCA_029593785.1. Taxonomy (NCBI): domain Eukaryota; kingdom Metazoa; phylum Chordata; class Mammalia; order Cingulata; family Chlamyphoridae; genus Cabassous; species Cabassous unicinctus. Next base: position 20,968 of record JAQZBX010005799.1, read on the forward strand.
ACAAGGTACAAAGATATAATTAATAACTAGTATAAAATAAATGGATAGGGGATGTACAGTTTAAGGAATAGTGTATTGGAAATCTACCGAAGTTAGGTTGGTATTGTATCAGATATGATTAATCATTAATGCTAACTACAAATAAAATATATGAAAAATATATTCACAATGAACTGAGAAGAAACCTAAAAGGTAAAATACAAACAAAAAATAAATATGAAAGTAAATATTAAATGTAGAATTGAAAATCAAAAAAGGTATAAAATGAGGAAAAAAATAACAAAATGGCAGAAGTCCTGCATTATCAGTGGTTATTTTAAATGTGAATGGATTAAACTCTCAAATCAAAAGGCAGAGATTGGCAAAATGGATGAAAGGCTAGACCCAACAACATGCTGTTTATAAGAAACTCACCCTATATTCAAAGACACAAGTAGATTGAAAGTGAAAGGATGGAAAAATACACCAATAAAATAGAAACCAAAAGAGACCTGGAGCAGCTAAACAAATAGTTAAAAAAGACTTTAAGTAAAAGCAAAACAAAGACAAAAACGGAGAAAACCTGTTATAAGGGCAAAGGCCATTATGTAATGATAAAGAGGTCAATTCAATAAGAAGACATAACAATTATAAATGTATCTTCACTTAATGTTAAATTCAACAAATATGTGAAACAAAAATTAACAAATATGAAGGGAGAAATAGTTCTACATTAACAGTAGGAGACAACAATGAATTACATTCAGTAATGGATAGAAAATTTAGACAGAAGGTCAATAAGGAAAAAGACTTGAATAATAATCTAAAGTAACTAGACCTAAAATACATATATAAAACACTTCATTAAACTGCAGCAGAGTACAAATTCTTCTCCAGTCTAATTTTTATTAGAGAAGTTGTAGGTTTGCAGAAAAATCTTGCAAAAAACACAGTGTTCTCATATATCTCCCCTAGTATTTATCACCTTACAATAGTGTGGTGACTTTTCATTCTGAATATATTTTCCAGCAAGATACTAATTAACTAATGTTGGAGGAGGTGTTTAGAAACAGAAACACATATTCATCTTTGGTGTGAATGTAAATTGGTTTACCCGCTGTGGAAGACAGTAAGTATTCCTCAGAAAGTATAGAATTACCAAATGTGCAGCAATTCCACTTGTTAACATAAATAACTAAAAACAAAGGCCTCAGATATTTGCATACCAATATTCAGAGTGGCATTATTCTTAATTGCCAAATGATGTAATACAAGTGTCTATCAGTAAATGAACATATAAACAAAATGTGGTGTATACATACATACGAATAGTATTCAGAGTATAGTTCTGATATGTACAAAAACATGTTAATTGAAGTAAACAAGCAATAAAGGACAAATATTTTCTATTCTTACTGATATGAAATAATTAGATTAAGCAAATTCTTGGTGTCAGAAACTAGAATATATGTTACCAGGGGCCTAAGTGGGGTTAGGGAATGGAGAATTAATGCATCATTGGTACACAATATCTGCTTGGTGAGATGGAATTTTGGTAATGTGTGGTGGTGAAGGTAGTAAAACATTGTGAATATAATTAACAGCAATGAATGATATATTTGAATGATATAAAAGGGGAAATATTAGATTGTCTATATGTTACTGGAATTTTTTTAAAAAAATTTAAAATGAACACTAGCAGTGAACCCTAATATAACTATGGGCTAAAGTTAGTACAATTATAATAATAATTTTTCATCAATTTGAACAAAGTTACCACACTAATGCCAGGTGATAAAAATAGGGGAAGGTATATGAGAATTTTGTGTTTTTTTGCACGATTTTTCTGTAAACCTACAAATTCTCTAATAAAAATGTTAAAAATACATACATATGAACTCAAAATCAAAATACATCTTGTCACAGAACTTAGATCATATGAATGCATTCCCTCTGAATTGAAATGGAACATCAAATAAAGTGCAACTTGTATTATCATGTGATTTTACTAAATGAGGTTGTCCTGTAGGATTTTCCCAAGGATACTCTATGGGAAAAATCAGCAATACAAGAGGAACAACATGGATTATTGGAAAGAATAATGTTGGGTCCCTTTCCATTTTTAAAAATTAGTAAACGATATATTTTCTAGAAAATACAAGTAGTACACAGTTGAATTTCTACTATATTAATGAAAACCTCTGAATTTTCTCCTTTCAATTACCACTACTCTATCTTTTTTTCAAAAATCTTTCCTACTTTGTATTCTAAGAGTCAAATTATTCCTCTTCATTCAAAGTTGTATTTCTGCCCTGCGATGCTCATTATAATTGCTGTTTCAAATTGTTATGGACACTTTCATTTCATCCATTTTTCTGTAATATGTGGTTCTGTCTTACCCTTTAAAACTCTGGACTCACAGTCTTGGAGTGTGTGTGTGTGTGTGTGTGTGTGTGTGTGTGTGTGTGTGTGTGTGTGTGTGCATGTATCAGCAAGTACATGTACGAGTAGCCTGTGGGTTAGAAAATTGGATCTTTTCCCCCATATTCCATTTCAAATATCTTTTTTATCATCTACCAATACAATTATTATGAGTTACTGACTCAGGCAATTGTGGAGGTTGGCAATTCTGAAATTGGTAAAGTGGGCCAAAGACTGGAAATATTCATAAAGGTGATGCTGAAGTTTTGGGAGCAAATTTGAAATAAGGCAGGCTTGAAATTTCAGTACTAGTTGATTATGAAGACTTGAGTAAGAAATTCTTCTGACCACTGGAACCCTAAGATCTTACTGTTAAAACCCCCAAATTACTGGATGTGGCCCACAATACTTTGGGCTATAATCCACTTTACATAAAATCAACAGATTGAAGATGCTAACCCAATATACTAAACATCTCCACAGTAATAAAATGGCCGGTATTTGACCAAACAACTGAACATCATAACTTGTAAAGTTGACATATAAAATTAATCATCATAGTCCACCCCTTTACAGCATGGCACACATATACATCTCCTTAAACCATATTTAATATCCTAATAAAACCAATAACAGGGTCATAATTCTGCCTAATGTGATGCAACTCTCCTGAGAAAAATTGTGTTAATTCTTTCCTAAAGGAGGAAGATTTTCACTCTTGTCCTTGAAACACTACCACTTAAATACCATTATGTAAATTTAAAACAACATATGTTATATGATAAAGGAAAGAAAATAAAGAAATTCATGACAAAGTAAACAAGACAATACTCAAAAATAGTCTTCATTTCAGCAATTGGTCACATGGTCATAGCTGGTATTTGTAACTAAAGCTACCTTCTTACTCAACCCATTCCATGTTTCCTTTGTCCTCAGAAAGCATCTCAGCTGGTCATGATTCTTTGCTTAGTGGGTTGACCCAAACCTGTTTTCCTAAAAAGTCTTGGTCATTAGTACTTATGCCTGAATTAAGTTGTTGTTGTTTTCCATTTACTTTAATAGTAGGGCATAATAGTAATACACCCTTTAAGGGATGGCCTGTATGCCAGACTTACTCTTCTTTACTCCATTGTATAGCAGCCACCCAATTTCCCTTTGGTAATCAGGATCAATCACCCCAGGCAGAAGAGTAACTCCCTTCTCTGTCTGTTCATTCAGCAGCAAGAGGAACCCAAAGTGATTGGGTTGTAGTTTTGAATTCCTGATAAACGTAACCATTCTGTATCTTGGTGGAAGCTTTCCAACCCTTTGGAAATAAGACCTCTAAAACAACAGAGCATAAGGTCACAGGGTCAGTGGAAACCTTTTGTTAGTGAATCACAGGGTCTAATAATGGGTGGTACCTCTCCAATTTTCATCACTTGATTCCTGGGCCCATGAGTCCTGGCTAAGGGAGAAGCAGCATATATATTGCACACCAATTTAGAGCATATACAGCTTCCTGGACTACATTGTCCCAGCTCTACAAGGTATTTCCACATAACTGATGTGATAATTTAATCTTCCAAAGGATGTTTCATTGTTCTATTGATCAAGGTTTTTTTGGATGATGGGGAACATGACAGTACTGGGGAATTCCATGAACTTTGGTCCATTACTGCACTTTATTGCTTGGAAGTGATTTCCTTGACCAGAAGCAATGCTGTGGGAAATACCAAGATGATAGATAAGTCATTCTGTAAGTTCATGAATATGGCAGAAGAAGTCTATGCAGGTAAATGTCTATTCCATAAGGACAAAATGCAGTGCCTTCCATGATGGAAGAGGTCCAATGTAATAAACTGGCCATGAGGCAGCTGGCTGATCATATAAGGAAATGGTGTTATAGTAGGGAATCATTGTTGGTCACTCTTTCTGGCAGATTGGGCACTAAGCAATGGCTGTAGCAAGGTTGGCCCTAATGAATAGAAGTCCATGTTTCTGAACCCATGAATAACCTCCATCCCTCCCACCATGCTACTTTGATTATGAGCCTATTGGAAAATGACAGGAGTGACTGGGGAAAGAGGCCAACAGGTATCCACATTATGTATCACTCTAGCCACTTCATTATTAAATGATGTTACCATCCTCTGATGTTACTATTTGTTGTACATTTAAAAGGACAAAAATCACTTCACATTATTGCCCACACACACATATATATCCACATGCCTTCGCAAAGTCCTCCTTGTCACAATTTGCCAGTCATAATCCTCCCATTTCCCTGACGTTCTGAGCAAACCATTGGCCAGAGCCCATGGATCAGTGTAGAATCATACATCTGTCCATTTCTCATTCCAAGCAAATGAACAACCAGGTTTACTGCTGAAATAAAGTTCTGCTCACTAGGAGGATTTCTTTCACCATTATCCTTCAGAGACACCCAGAAAGAGGATGTAGTCCTGCAGTTGTCCACTTTTGGGTAGTGCCTGTGTACTGTGCAGAAATATCTGTAAAAAAGGCCCAAGGTTTATCTTCCTTATTCAACTGATTATGAGGAAATACCTATGGCAGTGTGAGATTATTTATTAAGTCCAAAAAGAAAGATTATGTTTGTAAACTGGTCTGTTCCTCTAGGTGTGATACCCTTTGATTGTATTAGATTCAGCTGAGATGTCTTTGATTAAATTATGTTAAATTAGGGCTTTGATTCGACCATGTCAGCAGGGTGTAACTCAGGTAAAATCCCTGCCCCCATGGTGGACTGATATAAATGGACACTCACTCAAGGAGACACACAGAAGACACACAGGAGGAGAGAACTTTGATCCTGTGGCCCTGGGGAGACAAGCTGTATGCCAGCCTGTAGCTGAGAGAGGGAAGCTGAACCCTCATAGAGATCTGCAACCAACTTGCTTCAACATGTGGCAGCTGACTTTGGCAAAAAACAAACCATGAGTTGGGCACTTTAGGGCCTAACTGTAAGCTTTTGCCCCAAATAAATACCCTTTATAAAAGCCAACCAATTTCTGGTACTTTGCATCAGAACCCCTTTGTCTTACTAATACACTCCCCAAGAGGCCAAAGGTACAGGCAGGAGAGATAACTTAATATGACAGGAGTGGGGACCATGGTCGTTTTGACTACTTCTACATGTAACTTACCTGAGACTTCAGAGCCTCCTTGCAGCTAATCTCATATTTATCACTTCCTTTTAATGGTAGAGTACTGCTGTGCACCTCTATCTCTGTGATTGTTGAGTCAGGCAATACTCAGTACAAGGTGGACAGTCCTGGTGGCATAGCAAGGTTATGAGTTTAGTCTCTGGTAAGGCTCAGTAGGAAGCTAAAGCTATATCTCAAAAAAAAATACAGTAGTTACCCAAAGATTATGGCAGGGCTTTCTCCAAAATGCTGAGGTTTTATGCTGTGATTCAATTATAGCTATCTGCCAAATGCTCCAAATAACATCTCTATTTTCCATTTCCACTTCAAACACCACTGGCCACGCTGGATCATATAGCCCAAGGAGCAAAGCAGCCTGCATGGAAGACTGGACGTAAAGCAGAAACATCAGTTTTTCATGTCTCCAGAAAGCTAACCACTGTTCAGGTCACTCAGATTATGGGCCAGTATACTGCAACTAAATGAGGTATATTGTTTTAATTTCCTGGCTGCCAAAGCAATACCATGCAATGGATTGGCTTAATCAATGTGAATTTATTGGCTCACAATTTTGAGGTTAGGAGAAGTTCAAAATCAAGGCATGATTAAAGCAATGTTTTTCCCCAGAATACTGTGGCATTCTTGTTCTGGCTGCTGGAAATCCTTGGCTCATGGTTTTTCTGTCACATGGCAATGCATTTGGTAACCTCTCTTGGTTCCTACTTCTGATACATGATTCTGATGACTCTCAGCTCCTGGCTGCTCCCTCCAGCTTTCTGCATCTTTGTGGTTTAGCAGACTGTCTTATTTTGCTTTTAGGTACCCCATGATCATCTAACTAATGCCATAGGTCTATGCAAATCATATTATCTTGATTACTGCTTTGACTCTGCCCTCTATTATAATAACCATGTCCATCTTGCTTTTGGAGATTAGATTCTACTGTTTAACCGCTGTCACCCTAGGTTCAAATTATTCCCATTTTTTAAGGATCCCAGTTAAATGGCAGCACTTCCCATGGCAATATTTGACCTACAGAGAAAAACAACCACAGAGATCTACAAGAATGCTAGTATTCTCTTCAGAAATTTATGTATAAAAGTCATAGTTAAAGGCATGTCCTCTGTTCAATCATGGGATGGTTGAGCAGGTCTGATATGATAAATTCACTTGAACATTCTAATATCCATTTGCGATTGATATATCCTTCTAAATAATACCAAAACAGCTCTGGCATCTCATCTTCATTTAGTATAGGCCAACTTTTGGTCCATGTTTCAGCCAACCAACAAAACAAACTGCTAAAGCCCCTTCTCACTCTTTGAGCTCTAACGTTGAATCTAGAATCTATGCTTAGTGGGCCTGTATCAATCAAATCAGCTTTACACAAGTTTATGTTCATTCCACCATTATACTACACCTTTAATATCAATTCTGATGCAACAACAATCAGGTGATTAAGTGTAGGAATTGATATTAAGGGTGTGCTTAATGGTGAAGAATGCAATATTTCCCTGATTCCTCGCAGTATAAAGTGTAAAAATCATGTATTCCTTTGGGAATTCAGTATACATCCTTATGTGTCACTTTGGACCTCATGTTTTGGGCCTGCCATGTCTTTAATTTTGTTAAAGTTTTATAAGCAAAGAGGGGTGGTAGGGTTTATTCCTGTGGAGAATTAGCAATGTCTTCCAAAGAAAACTACCTCAGTGGATTCCATTAGAATTTCATCTGATAATGCAGGAATAAGCTCCGAACAATGAAGGGTTGTTTCAACTGGCAAAAGAAGACTCTGCAGAATTTAAAAGTTCAATTTCCCCAGCATCATAGTTTGACTACAGGAGATAAGGGCTTCTTTCAGGGCACATATAGAAACTTTCATGTCACTTATTTGTCACTTAACCTGGGAATTTTAAGTCATCCTTTTCTTCCACCAATTTATGCAACATATTTAAGAACAACTAACCAATCTCAATATACCCATTAGCTTTGGCCTAAGGTATCAAATACATACACAGTCTCTCAGAATATTGGCTCTCAGATGTATTTGCTTATGAGTATCCAATGTAGATATTTTGCTTATCTTTATTGCCACATCATACCATATACTATAAGTGCCTTCTTTAACTTTGGAAAGAATCATTAGTGCTTTTAAATGTAATACAATTAAAAAGTCAATTAAAAAATTCCCAAAACCATTTCAGAAAGTTTATCCTTAAGATTCTGTTCTAGAACCACACTTGGTACAAAAATCTGTATCAGTCAGGGTTTTCCAGAGAAGCAGAACCAAAGTGTGTGTGTGTGTGTGTGTGTTTGTAAAATTTATTATAAGGAGTTGGCTCATGAGATTGTGGGGGTTGGCAAGTCCAAAGTTGCTGGCTGGAAATTTCTGTAAGAGATAATGTTGAACCCTCAGTTCTTGATGTTAAGACCTCCAACTGAGTTCATTAGGTTCACTTATATAATGGAGGTTAATCACCTTTACATAGGTTGATTCTTTGATATGACTAATCTCAACTGTGAAATATCTCCATAGTAACAACTAGGCAAGTAAATGACCAAATAATGAGATATCATAAGCTAAATAATTGACACCGATACATAAAATTAGTCATCACAATGAACTTCAGAAAATTCTTTCAAGTATTAAATATTTGTTTCTGTATTTATATAATGTTAATACCTGTACCTTTGTTGAAGAGACTTATATGAGAAAAATATACAAATAAAGATATGACAGAGGTACACTGAGTAGACTGTTGCACATGAGGGATTTTTAAAACTCCCTGATGAAGACAATGATGATAAGATGATAGTGAAATAAAGCAACACAGTAAGATAATTTTAGAGATGATGAGTTTTAGGTAATACTGTAGCCTTATGCTCTCATTTTCCTGTAGAGGGGTGTAGGATTTTGATTTCTAAGACAAATCCCAATAGTTTACACTCATTTGCAATATATTCCTTCTTGAATTAAGTTTCCTCTCTATAACAAAATTTGAACAAGTTGCTTTCTGTACATTAGAACTTATGTGGTAATAGCAGTTTCTAGTATTCATCAATACCTGAGATTCCTCTCATTTCTCAGTGCCCAGTAAAATGATATTTCCCAAACTTCCTTGCAGTTGCATTAGAAAAAGTGTGACTGAATTCTGATTGTTGTATTGTGGACAGAATTGATGAAGCCTCTTCCTAAAGTGGCCCATAGCCAACCAATGTCTATGGAAATCTTTCATCCTCACTTCAGTTTCTGTGGTGACTTTTATGCATCAGATGTTGTTACCACAAGGTGGAAGAAGTGTGGGTCTGTGAGTAACTCTTTGAGTAAAAACATCAAGGAGCACAAGACTCATGTATTATGAACAAGAAATAAGCAATTATTTGACTTCACTGAGATTTTGTGATTCAATTACAGAAGTTGTTAACTATTTTCACCATTAAAACACATGACATTGTGATTTGTGACATGATTACATGGGCTCATTTTGCCCATATCTCCCTGCTAAGTGCAACTAAACACCTGGAAATAATACAGCAGACAATCATAGAGAATGCTGAGGGATGGAAAAAAGAAAGACTGAATGATGGGAAATTCCATTATTACCATCAGTGGTAGAAGCCCTCCAGATAGTGACTTAAGCTGGCCCAACTAAACAATTTTCCTCTGGTGTCACTACTAGAGAACAGTGAGAAAACAGTGGTACCAGGTGTGCTTCATTCTCATATGAAGGAAAACTTAGAAAATTTGTGTTACTAAGAATGTGCTCTTAAATAATGTCTAAAGGAAGTTCTCCAAAAACAAAATGAATGGTAACAGAAGAGGGCTTAGAACTTCAGAAAGGAAAGGGAAAAACAGAAAGGGTAAGAATGGGGGTAAATTATATACCAACACTTTTGCTTTATTTCTTTACTTTGGGTATTCCTTGTGAGTATCTTAATCATATTTTGATGATAGAAGCAAAATTTATGACACCTAATATATTGCTCAATTTGATGCTCAATGTATATGGAATCTATACTTAGGAAATATATATTAACAATTCATGGAGTTAAAGGAACCTAAATGGAAATACAGTTACTACACTACATTCAAAGTAGAAAAGTTGATACCAGTAGCTTAGTAAGTTACATATGTATATTTTAATACATTGAGCAATCCCTAAGAACATTATGCAAAGCAATACAATCAATACACTATAAATAAACAAAAATGAAATTCTAAAAAATAGGCCCACATAATACAAAGAATATACGTGGACACATTTGTGAACAAACAGGAAGGCAAGATAGCAGAAAACAAACAAGAAATGGCAGCTATAAGCATATTCATAGTGCTTTTAAATGTAAATGGTCTAAGTACACCAATTAAAGACAGATATTGGCAGGGTGGATAAACAACAAAAACAAAAAATAACAAGTGAACTGCTATCTACAGGACTCCCACTTCAAGGATAATAATATAGGTATGTTGAAAGTAAAGATAATGAAGAAGGGCATACCATAAAATAAACAATTTTACAAAACAAGAGTGGCTATATTAATATCAGATAAGTAGATTTCAGAGCAAAGAAAATTACTAGTGATAAGAGGGACATTATATACTGATAAAAGGTTAATTCTACAAAGAAATAGTAACAATAATTGATAGAACAATGAAACAGAAAATTAACAATGGTATATAAGGACTCAATAACATCATTAATCAATAGGGTGGGATTGAAAATTATGATATACTCCTCCCCAAAGTGGAAGAATGACTATTCTTTTGAAGTATCTATTCTCAAAGATAGACAATATCCTGGGCCATACAGCAAATGTCAACACATTTTCTTAAAAATTTAAGACATGCAGAAAGTCTTTTCTGAATATAATGGAATCAAACAAAATAAGATATAAATAACAGAAAGACAACAGAAAAATTACCAAAACCATAGAAAGTAAGCCACTTATTTCTCAAAATCTATGGTTTAAAGAGAAATGGTAAATGGTAATAAATAAATTCATATAACTGAGTGAAAATGAAAACAAAACCTGTCAACATTTAAGGGATGTAGCTAAAGCAGCATTGGGAGATGAATTTATAGCACTAATTGATTGTATTTTAAAAGAAGAACTATCTCAAGTCAATAATCTAATTTTCAAATGTCAAGACACTACAAAAAGAGCAAAATAAATGCCAGCCAAAAGACAGAAAAATTAAATAAATTAAAACAGAAATCAATGACATTGAAAACAGGAAAACAATGGTGAATATCAATGAAATAACAAGCTGGTTTCCCCCAAAATAAGTATAATTAATAAATTACAAGATAAAGATAAAGATCAAAGGAGAGAATATACAAATTACTAATTATATTATTCAGCCAAAGGGGTGCGGATGCAATATACCAGAAATCTGTTGGCTTTTTAAAGGGGTATTTATTTGGGGTAGCTTACAGTTATCAGGCCATAAAGCATAAGTTACTTCCCTCACCATAGTCTGTTGCCACATGTTGGAGCAAGATGGCTGCTGGCCTCTGCAAGCATTCAGGCTTCCTCTTCCTCTCAAGGCTCTGTGATCCAAGCTTCTTCCAATATCAGCTGTAGACTGGGATAAGTCTTGTCTCTCCCAGGGCTCATTCCTCTCTGGGCTCAGCTTCTCTGTTCTCTCCACAAGGTCTGCTGTAGACTATGAAGCTTTCTCACTTCCCAGGGCCTCTGCTGTGTCTATGCAGCAGTCTTTATTCTTCTGTGTTCTTCTCCTGCATGTTTACTTCCTGGGGCTCCAGCTCAAATCTCTAACCTACATTTTCTGCAGTGTGGTTTCTCTTGGGACAGGGACTCAACATCCTACTGACATGGCCCAATCAAAGCCTTAATCTTTATTTAATCGAGTAAAAATGAAACCTCTGAATCCAATATAATCTAATATTCCCAGAGGAACAGATCAGTTTACAAACATAATCCAATATCTATTTTTGGAATTCATAAACAATATCAAACTACCACACGAATAATAGAGATGAAACAAAGTTATCACTACATATCCTGCAGACATTAAAAGGATAATAAAAGGTTAATAGGAACAACTTTACACTCATAATTGCAACAACTTAAAAGAAATAGACAAATTCTTTGAAATTACTAACTACATCAAAAGTCAACCAAATTCAAATAAATAAACAATATAGTTATATAACTATTATAGAAACTGAATTAGTAATTAAAACCTGCAGAAAGAGAAATCTTAAAGCCCAGGTTGTTTTACTGAATAATTTACCAAATATTTAAAGAAGAATTAACTCCAATTCTATAAAACGTCCTACAGAAAGAGCAGGGAACACTTCCCAACTTATCTTACAAGGTCAGCATTATCCTGGTACAGAAAACAGACAAACATATTACAAAGGGGAACGTTGCACACTGATATTTCTCATGAATTTAGAAATAAAAATTAAAACCAAATATATGTAAATCAAATCCAGCAGTGAAAAATAAAATTTTACTCTACAAACAAGTGGGATTTATTCAAGACTTGTTTAATATTCAAAAAATAGTCAAGTAATCCATTTTCTAAGAGGATAAAAAGTATCTTATAACCATATCATTTTATGCACAAAAATATTGGACATAACCCAGACTTACACATGATAAAAAAATAAAATGTTAGGAAAATAGGACTACAGAAGACACTTCCTTAACATGATAAGAGCATAAATAAAACTTACTGAAAGGTGAGAGTAACATTCCATACATGTTTTACAGTTTATATATTTCCATGGTTCAAGATGCTAAGGCTATTACAGAAACACTGAGAAATCCAGGGATGATATATTTTTTCCATGACTATATATTTGTATTAATCAAGAGAGTATGGAAAAGCAAGGAGAAGGGACAGAGAGATACTTAAATCGAAGAGAATAGAGAATACACTAAGAGACTCATAGAAAAAATGACAAAATGAGTTTTGCAATGTGCAGAAGCAATTCAATGGAAGGAAGGATGACCTTTTCAATAGATAGTAGTGCTGAAATAATGAGCTATCCATAGGGTGGGAGACCTAAACCTAGCCTCACAATGTATACAATAATTCACTGAAAATTGATTATGAACATAAGGTAAAATGGCAAACAATAAAACTTTTAGAAGAAAAAATAGGAGAAAACTTTAAAACATGGACCTTGATGAAAGGGAAACAATGATTTTATGAAATGATAAGCTACAGATTGGGAGAAAATATTTATAAACCACATAACTGACAAAGGACTTATATATAGAATACATAAAATACACTAAACTGAACAGTAATAAAACAAATCTAAATAGCAATTAGGCAAAAAACATGAAAAGACATTCACTGAAGAAGGTATTTGTATGGCAAACACATGAAAAGATGTTCAACATCACTATTAATTAAGGAATGTATATTGCTACTATGTTTATATATTACTAGACAATGGTTAGAATGGCTAAAATAAAAATTACAAGTTAAAATAGCAAATGTTGGTAAGGTTGTGGAGAAAATGGCAGACTCCTACATTATGAGTGAGAATTTAAAATGATATAGCTACTCTAGGAAAAGAGTTTGACATTCTTAAATAATTAAAAATGTACTTCCTTGAGTATTTATCCTAAAGAAATTAAAACTAACGTCCAGGTGAAAACCTGTGCATAACTGTTCATATAAGATTCATTTTTAATAGAAAAATATTGGAAACAAGCAAATGTTCTTCAACAGATAAATGGTTAAGCAAACTTTTATACATCCATACCAAAGAATGCTCTTGCAAAATAAAACGGAACAGAATATTGATAAATGAAATAAAATGGATGTATCGCAAACAGATTATGGTGAGTGAAAAACAGCAATTTCAAAAGGTTACATACTGTATGAGTATATTTATATACAATTCCTGCAATAACTAAATTATAGAGATGGAGAACATATTACTGGTTGTCAGGGGTTAGGTAGGGGGATGGTGGATGGAGATGGAGCTCTGTGCTGATGGAATCGTTCAGGATCTTGATTTTAGTGATGGTTATACAAATCTACACATACAAAAAAATTGCATAGACTTACACATGCACAAATACACTCACACACAAATGAAAGCATATAAGAATGAAAACCTGAATAAGGTGTGAGGAGTATGACCCTATCAAATTCCTTATTTTGATATTGTACTATATCTATATAATAAAAAAAAATGTGTCATTGGGGAAACTGGGTGAAGGGTACACAAGAACTCCCAAAATTAAAGAATATTTTTCATTTCACAAAATTTGAGAATTTTAACCAATTTAAAGTGTATCCTTCAATGATATTACAGTCACAAATTGTTCCTATCATCACCACCATCAATTACCAAGATTTTTCATAACCCCAAAAAAGAAATTCTGTACATATAAAGCAATATTTCCATTTCCCTGTCTCCATAGGCCCTGGCAACCATTAATCTAATTCCTGTCTCTATGGATTACATATTTTAGATATTTCATGTAGGTGAAATTATGTTTTTCCTTTTATGTCTGTCCTATTTCATCAAAATAAAGTTTTAAAGGCTTACCATATTGTACCATGTATACATGTATCACAAATTCTTTCTCTTTTACAGCTGAATAATATTCTATTGTAGATATACAACACATTTTTTTGTCCATTCACCTGTTGAAACACAAATGGGTTGCTTCTGGTTTTTGGCTATTGTGAATAATGCTGATATGAAGTTATGAACACATATGTTTAATTTCTGCTTTCAATTATTTTGGGTATATAAATAGGAACAAAATTGGTGGGTAATATGGTAAATCTATGCTTATCTTTTTGAGAAACCACCAAACTTTTCTTCAACAATAGCTGCACCATTTCTTATTCCCTCCAACAGTGTACAAGTGTTCCAAATTTGCTGCATCCTCATCAAAACTTCATAGTTTCTGTTTTTATATAATAGCTAACCCAGTAGGTGTGAACTGTTACCTCATTATGGTTTTGATTTGCATTTCCCTGATGACTAATGATGATACTTTTCATGTGCTTATTGTCACATACATATATCTTCTTTGGCAAAAATATCTACTCAAGTAATTTGCCTATTATTAAAATGTGTTGTCTGCTTTATCTTTTTTAGTTGTATCAGTTATTTATATATTCTGAATATTAGGCATTTATAGTATATAAAATATGCAATGGTTTTCTCACAATCTGTAGGATATTTTTTCAATTTTTTCTTAATGTCTTTTGATGCACAAAGGTATTAATTTTGATGATTTCCAGTTTATTTATTTATTTTTGATATTCATACTTTTGCTGTCATATCCAATTAATCTTTGCAAGATCAAATGTGATGGAGATCCGGCCAAGATAGCATCAATTTAATTGTGGACTCACCATCTCTCTCACAAAAAAATGCTTGAGTGGGGGCAAGATCCTGCCTGAGTGAGCTGTGTTGAGAATCCACAGAGCAGGAGGCTGCAGGGCATTGATCTGGAGAGGGCTGGACAAAGAGATAAATTGTTCAAGGTAAAACCCTGAGGCTGGAAACTGTGGGACAGCTAAGCCCCACTCTCAAGGCAAAGGCACTGTGATCCCGGAGCCAGGACTCCCACTGGCCAAGGAGCAGGAGGGAGCATTCTCCAAGAGAGGGAGGGTTCTGGTGAAGGGTGGAGAGGGGTTTCCTTACTGTTAGTCTGGACCCCCTTTGAGCTTTGAGGAACATACCAGCTGGCTGAAGGTGGCACCAGGAAGAGGGGAGAGACAAATCTGCTGAGGCAGCCTGATTTACCTAACGACCCTGGGATAGAGAAATTTGGACTGGGAGAGGGCAGAGTCAGGCAATTGACTAGTCCTGTGCTGAAAACTATCAAGATTTCAACTCCCCTAAGGGAGTCAGGCAGTAGGAAGTGTTTAATAAGCTTCCAAGAGCCTATTTAGGGTCCCCTGGGAGGAGAGGGTGGTCTGGAAGAGGGTTAAGAGTCATTTTTCTGCAGTGAGTTCAGTCACCAGGGTCCCATTTGAATTTCAAAAGGGAACTAAACCTGACCTGGAGAGGTGAGGGGGAATCCCGTCACACAGGCTATTATGTCCTGCTTCCCTGGGAGTGAATGCAATAAGAATAGAAAGGGGACAGGGACAGACTCCTAATCAGGAGGAATTTATCCAACTGCAAAGAGTCAAACCTGCCAGAGGGAAAGTGATTGGATAGCCTTCTGAAGAGCTAACTGACTCAACAAAAAAGTTTTGCTCAGTGAAGGAGGTTCCGCCTTTAATATACAAGGTCCCTAGTTAGATTCCCAGCTCCTCTTAGAGTAGTGATCCACCGGGTTATCTAACATCCAGCTGATACTTTAGGAAAGGGAAAACAGACATTATATTTATAGTAGCTTCTCTTGAGTGTCTTATTTTTCCTAAAAAATGGTTACTTACTTTAAAAATTTACTTAGTTTACTCACTAAAACCTGCTTCAAAACCTGAAGAGGAAAGGCTAGGGTAATTGATTGACGAACACCGGCAGCCTGAGAAGCTCCACAGGGTACTAAGAGGGAAGGCTGTTCTTCCTTAGTTTTTGTTTGCTTGATTTTGTGTTTGTTTGTTTGTTTTCTTGTTTTTCTTTACTTTTTCTCCTCCCACCCCCTTTTTTTTTCTTTAATTAGGCACTGCTGGCTTGTTTCTTGTTTGCTGAGTTCCCTCATCCTTGATTTCTCCATTTCTGTGTATACAATTTTGTCTCCCAACACTATCTCTTTTCCTTCCTTCATCTTTATATCTTCTGCTTTCTGAATAGGAAGACTAAATATCATTAAGATGTGTATCCTATTCAAACTAATATACAGATTTAATGCAATCCCAATAAAAATCACCAGAGCATTTTTTACTGAATTGGAAAAACTACAAAATTTACTTGGAAGGGCAAGAGGCCCCAAATAGCCAAAGACATATCGAAAAAGAAAAATGAAATCAGAAGAATCACACTACCTGACGTTAAAACATACTACTAAGCTACAGTGGTCAAAGCTGTATGGTATTGACACAAGGATAGACATATTGATCAATGGAAATAAATTGAGTGTTCTGATATAGATCCTCACATATACAGTCATCTGATATTCAACAAGGTCACCAATCCCACTCAACTGGGAGAGAATGGCCTCTTTAACAAATGGTGCTTGGAGAAGTGGATATCCATATTTGAAAGAATGAGAGAGGGACACCATCTCACACCTTATGCAAAAAACAACTCAAGATGGATCAAAGATGTAAATATAAGCACCAAGACCATAAAGACCTTGGAAATAATGTAGGGAAGCATCTACAGAACCATGTAATAGGAAATGGCTTCATGAACTTCACATCCAAAGCACGAGCACCAAAAGATAAAATAGATAAATGGGACTTCCTCAAAATTAAAACCTTTTGCACCTTGAAGGAGTTGGTCAAGAAAGTGAAAAGACAGCCTACCCAATTGTGAGAAAATATTTGGTAACCATATATCTGATAGGAGCCTAATATCGAGCATATATAAAGAAATCCTATATCTCAAAAATAAAAAGACAAACAACCCATTTAAAAAATAGGCAAGTGATTTGAACAGACAGTTCTCCAAAGAAGGAATACAAATGGTTAAAAGCACATGAAAAGATGCTCAACATCACTAGGTATTAGGGAAATACAAATCAAAACTACAATGAAATACCATCTTACATGATTAGACTGGTGGTCATTAAAAAACAGTATTATGCATGTTGGAGAGGATGTGGAGGAATTGGAATGCTAATCCACTGCTGGTGGAAATGTAAAATGGTCCAGCCATTGTGAACGACATTCCAGAAGTTCCTCAAAAAACTAAGTATAGATCTCCCATATGATCCAGCAATTCCACTGCTGGGTATATACTCAGAAGAACTGAAAGCAAGGACATGAACAGATGTATTCACACAAATGTTCATAGCGACATTTTTCACTATTGCCAAAATTTGGAATCAACCAAAATGCCCATCAACAGATGAATGGATAAACAAAATGTGGTATTACATACAGTGGAATATTACTCAGCTGTAAGAAGGAATACAGCACTAACATACAGGATAACTTGGATGGATCTTGAGTACCTTATGTTAAGTGAAGCAAGCCAGGCACTGAAGGACAAATATTACATGATATCTCTAATATGCATTAGCCAACCCAGAGAGCTAGAGACTGGAAGATAGGTTTACAGGATATAGAAAGGGAAAAGGTGGCTGTGAACCAATGCCCATATGGGCATAATCTATGATAAAGTGGAATTGAGTAGTTGGGCAGTGAAGGTATATGACAGGGCTGTAGGGAAACTATTGGATTGGGTAGTAGGGTGACAAGCTTGACAGGGGAGTAGGGTGGGGAGGATGGTTTGGGCAGTCCGTGGAACTGGAGGGAGGGTTGGGGGAAGAAGCAGGTGAAAACTGGGTATTGGTGGGCACGTGGGTGAAAGTACAGTGATGAGAAAACCCTTTTGGCAATATGACAATGAAGAGTTACTGGTTTAGGGCATTGGATGGGGGGCATTTGGGACAGGGCACACCTGGGGCAGTCTTCGAGAGAATGTGTGAGTGATCATTTATCATAGTGTGCTGTATCAGTGGGGGGGTGACCGACATAATGAGTGGGAAGGAGTTGGACTCCCATGGTGGGGAGGCCCAATATGTTCTCAAACAGAGGTGACAGTGTCTGTCGAGAGCATGGGCAGTTCCTAATAGGAAAGGACAGATTAGTATGTCAAGCCCTCAGCATTGTAACAAATATCTATGAACTTTGTCCTCTAAGGAGTGAAGCCTGGTGGTCACCGTGGACCCCAAGAAGAGTGGGAGGGTGGAATAGATTAGATGGAACAGGGGGTATTTAGAGGGGAATAGAATTGTTCTGCATGATCTTGCAAAGATGGATACAGGCCATGCTAAATTACATCAAAAATTTATAAAAGTGTATGATCTAAAATGCAAACCATAATGTAAGCCATTGACCTTGGTTAGTAGCTATGTTTCAATATTTGTATATCAGTTGTAACAATTGTACAATCCACATGTTAAATGGTTATTAATAGGAAAGGGGGGAAAGGGGGAGGATGTTGGTTATACGGGATTCCCAAATATTCTGTATGTAACTTTAATGGGACCTGAAACCTCTTCGAAGACAAAAATAAACAAATAAATAAAAAGTAAGAAAGACACTGGGGAAGAAATGGAAGAAAATGCCACTTTATATACAGGACAACAGATATTACCCTGAAGAAAGGCAAAATGTGAAAAAAAAATTTGTTTAATATTTTTCATTTCTTTTAGTATCCCATTTTTTAAACTTCAACTTCAGCTTTTCTAAATTATTATGTATTTTATTTCTTATGTTTAAACTTATCATTATTTCATTTTTCTATTAATTGCATTTGGCAACATTCTTGGCTTCATTTTTGAAGAAGTTTTGGATCACAGAAGGATTACAACTATGGTAGGAGAGGATCAATGGTGTGGGGTGTCAGTGATGGGGGACACATGGGAGGAAGTTCACCAGGGCATACATATAAGGTATATAAATATGTTCAAATGTACATAGGGCATTGCCACAGTGGGTAGAGATTCACACAACAGTGGGAAGATTGTTGAATCGCCATCCTGGGGAGCTCTGCCACATTATCTAATGGAACAGCAACAATCTCCCAAGGAAAGGGGCAATGACTAGTGAAGAAAGATGGTCCAATGATGGGCCCGTGATATTGACAACTATGCTTATAAGCCTTTTGCTTTTGAATTTGTAACTTGTGTTGTAGGGTGCCTAAGGTTTAACTCCTGAGAACCTCCTTGTTCCTCACATGTGGGCTCTCTCTAAGCCAAACTCAGCATGTGGATGCATTACCTTCTCTCCAGCAAGGGACATGACTCCCAGGAATAAGCCCTCCCTGGCACCGAGACTTTACTACCAAGCACCAGCTGGTGATACAACTGGAAAAAGACCTTAAATAAAAGGGGGAAAGGTAAAGACAAATGTGTTTATATGGCTAAGAGACTTCAAAGTGCATGGGGAGGTCATCAGAGAGGTAACACTTATGCATGTCTCAGCAAGATCTCATAGATGGTCAAAGTGGATGCTACCCCAAACAATGAGGCTCCTGAGGGCTCCAGAGACACCCAGGTCCTGTGGTCATGGTGGATAGCTCTGGAGTTTAGTGCTATGCCAGTGGGCCCTACTTTGGAGATTGTGCTCCCAAGTGCGACAGTGTTGGACTTGAAGTGACTTCTCTACACGTGCCTCTTCTGTCCCTTTTGTTTGAACCTATAGTTGGTGCTGGAGTTGTTAGGTGTACATCAGGGAGACTTGAATCTCTGGGCTGTTCATATGCTGGCTGGGCCCTGAGCCTCGGCGGAGTTGCAGCACCTACTCTCCAGTTCATTGGACTCACCCAGGACAACTAACAAGGAGATGAGGATGGACAACCACCACACCAAGGAACCAAGAGGGTCTATAAGTGCAATCAAGAGAGTCTCATCCATCAGCCATATGGGATTGAAGTCCCCTCTCAAATTGAGGTGGAGGAGGCTTCACCATCCCAGAATCCTCAGGATTGGTGAATAAAATATGGATTAGAGTAGACTTATTGGTGTTCTACTATAGACTTATTGTGATTCTAGCAATGGAAGAAATTATATCATTGATGTGGAGACAGCGGCCACTGGAGGTGCTGAAGGCAGGGAGAGGGAAAAAGGTATAATATGGGGGCATTTTCAGGACTTGGAATTGACCTGGATGACACTGAGGTAACAGATACAGGCCATTATATATCCTGCCATAGCCTACAGAATTGAGTGGGATAGAGTGTAAACTACAATGTAAACTAGAGTCCATGCTTAGTGGCAATGCTCCAAAATGTGTTCATCAATTTCAATGACTGTACAACACTAATGAAAGAAGTTGTTAATGTAGAGAAAAGTGGGAGGTCTGGGTAATGGGGCATATGGGTATCCCTCATATTTTTTATGTAACAATTTATGTAATCTAAGTATCTTTTAAAAATAAATAAAAAATACATTAATAAAAGAAATTTGCAGATATGATAAAAATCCCATTCTGCAGCTGTATGATGTTGGGTAAGTCACTTAATTACTCTGTGCCTCAGTTTCCCTATTTTAAAAATGAGGACAATTACAGCACCTACCACCCAGGATTGCCTGGAGGATGAAATGACTTAAAACGTGTGAATCATGTAGAATAGGATGTGGCACATACTAAGCATTTATGGTCATGTACGTATAAACCCAAATAAGCATTTTAGTAAAACCAATGTTAGATGTAGACTACCATTGTGTATGAGCATAAAAATCTTATAGATGGAAAATCTATGGGTTCATCCCACCTTAAATCATGCAACAAATAATCTACCAGTGCTAAAAAATCCCATTTCTCCCAGTACTATGTACTTGCCAACTGACAATTATTTGATTTGTTTCCTTTTAGTCCAATTACACAATTTACATAAGTAAACTTTTCTGATCTAATCTTTCATTAATCTATCATGACTGATTTAAATAGGCATGGAAAGGTTGAGTGTTGGAGGAGGTAGAGCTCATTTCCTGCAGACATAATGACCTTAAAACCTTACTTTTTCATGAAAAAGCCGATCCTATATCAGATGTAGGAAAGCAGCTCTTCAAAAAATTAAGTTTACAAAAGAATGCTCTGGTGACAAAACAAACTGTGATACCTATACATCTAGATATTATTTTCAGTTAAAGATAAAAAAAAAAAACTTTAGTCATATAAAAAATAGGTGAATTAGTAAATTGAACACAACTCCTAATGCAGTAAATGGTCCCCTAACAAGTAAGCTATTTCGAGACACCAATGTCCATTTCAAAAACAATATGCAAGTTGCAACAATAACTGTGTCCAAAAAAAATATCAAAAATAGCCCTATCACTAAATCTCTAGTAGATTAGATATGGAAAGCAGAATTTTCATTCTCTAACCACAGGGAGACGGGTAAAATATCGGGACAGGGAAGCTGAAAATCAGATTACTTTTTAAAATTTTTCGTTGAAAACACAGATTTTTTTCTATATCAATGATTTCATTTGGACGCATGCGCTGAGATCACGTCAGGTATAAAATAAACTAATTAAACACACGCCCGTGAAACACTGAAATTGGAGGGAGCCCAGGTTTGCAGAGCAAGAGCATCAACACAAGTGAAACCAGGCTGATTGCTGCTACTCCCAAGATAACCCGAACCCATTCCAGAGATTCCCCGCTGGCAGATGTAGATGCTCAGCACCAATGAATAAGCGACTCACATTGCCCAGAGGATTCCCACAAGCTCGGGCTACAGAAGGAACGGACACAACTGTAGCGGCGCATGCCCGCTCCTGCCCGACCGCTCCCCTCCCTGGGCGCTGCCTCCGCAGGTGAAGTGTGCCCCCTGCCGGGCCCTAAATTTGCCCTGTAGGGTTCCAAACTTTCCCTGGTTGGTTAAAAGGAAAATAAAGGATAAACCACTACTCGTGACCTGGAGCCTGAATCTGGGATGCTGCTTGGGAAAGTGCTTGGTCTGTGTCTCCCCGGATCGTTTGTGGGTGCCTGGGAAAAGGGGAGCTACCTCTGCAAGTCTTCTCCGATGGCAGGACCTGCCCCGCGCTCCTCACCAGGGGCCAAAAGTAAGGTTGGTTGGAGTGGGAGAGGCGGGGGCTCGGGAAACCGCGCCCCGGAACCAAGAGAGTAAGCTACCTCCTAGCCGGACCTGGGTGTCCATATCCGCGGCGGAGCCACCTGTTAGCCTGCGCTGCAGGAGAGGGTTATACGCAAAAGCATTCCCAGGAACAACGACCACCACGGTCACCCCGCCTGGCAACCCGAGGGAGCCATGGCTGCGCGCACCAAGCGCAGGTGATAGCCCTTACCGGGATCCTCCAGCAGGACGTGCACACGGCGTGTGCGGAGCCCGGTCCGCCGCTCCGTCTGCCGCCTTCGCCTCCCTTGGCTTCGCTGCTCCGAGGCCTGGGCTCCGGATCGAGCTCGCACTCGCCGCTGCTCTCTCCCGCCTGGGCCGGTTTTGTAAGAGCCTGAGCCACAGCGGTCCCAGCGCGCACCATCTGCCGCTCACGGCCGCCTCGAGCCCCTCCCTCTCGCCTCTGCCCCGGGAGCGGGACCGCAGCGCGCTCACCGCTTGCGCGCCCTCCTCCGCGTCTCTGGGGGCGCTGAGGTGGCCGCGGTCTCCTAGATTACTCCGCAGTGGGCACGGGGTTCAGGATTTTTAGGCGAGCTAAGGAGAGAGAGGGGAAATCATATGGCTCGGTGTTGCAGCTGGTTCCCGAAGCCTGAAAGTGCTGCCAACTTTGGGGTCATCCATGACGCGTACCTCCTCCTCCTCTTAAGTTATCTGCAAATAATAGTCATATCAGTCGCACCTTTTTCTGGACCAAAGAGTGTGTGAAAAGAGACAAACCCATCACTGAAGGAAGCCCCTCTAACCCAGACACTGTGATCACCCCAGAACTGTCCAGAGGTGCGTACCACGTGAAGCCTTGAGGCTGTTCAGCTGGTGCTTTCCACTCTCCTTACCATCCAACCTTTTCCTGGCCTCCTTCCCAGGGCAGAGAAGGTTCTTCTTGTCCTTGAATTGAGGGGAATGTTCCTTGCATCTTGAAAGCTTACTACCTCTAATTTAGAGTAAGACTTATTTTCAGAACTCTGGGCTTGATCTGGTGGTCAACAGAAGCATTGGGGATTTAGAATTCTCTTTTCTCCCATCAAAGCCAGGTATTCCAGACTAAGGATTTCAAGATCCTGTTTCGGAAACCATAGGTTGGATTTTTCAATCTTTACTTTTCATTTTGGAAGATTTCAAATACAGGAAAATATAAGACAATAGTATAATGAACCCTATGTGGCTATCCCCCAGCTTGAACAATTTTTAACTCAGGGCCAAGCATATTTCATCTATACTCCCAATATTTCAAAGCAAATCTCAGACATTATTTCATTTCATCTACAGATATTTTCAGAAAGCAAGAAAGTATCAACCACTACTGGGTTGTGTCCAAATGACTCAAGAACTAATTTAAATAGGCTCCACTGGCCAAAGATGGGTCAATTTGAGCATCAAAAAAGATAACTGCAGTTGTTTAAAACACATCAGATATGATTGTATATATAAATTTATAATGATTCTACTGTTGGGGGATGAGAGGGAACCAACTCAATATTTTGAAAACTGATTTTTAAAAAAGGAAACTGTTGTGCATTTATGCTGCCTTTGCTATGCTAATTGGACCTCAGGGTAAGCAATTAGACTTTACTTTTACCCTGCCTCTGACTCTCTTTTCCTGGTTTAACAATCCTGTTCCTCCCTGAGGCAAGTGATGCCTCTGGCTAAATAGGGGGAGAGGATCTTGTACAAGGTTCTGTTTAAAAGAAGATTGTAATATATTTCAAAGAAATTATTCCTTTCATTGTGTCAAACTCCTCCTATTGGGATCTTTATAAATGTTATCCTGCTAACTACTCCTTCAGCCCAGAGATTACCCTGAGTCTCCATTTGGTGGAAAGATGAATGAAGCCCAGATGAAGCCCAGAAGAATGCCTCATAAGTCTGCAGGTTGTATTGGGTGGGGTTTGCAACTGGCTGCATGTTATGGAAACTCAACCTCTGTGATTTAACGAAATGTTTATTTTTCTCTTGTAAAAAAGAAGTCTGGATACAAAAATGTCCAGGGCTTATACAGTAGCTCCACAATACCATAAAGGAACCCAGATCTTCGATCTGTCTTCCTTAAATTATGGCTTTTATCCTCATGGCAACAAAATGGCTGCCTCCTCTAGGCATCACATCCATGTTCCAGGCTGGAAGACAGAAAGGAATGAAGGAAGAAAGGCAGAAGACCTCCTTGATAGACTTTGCCTTTTCATTTATGAAGAGACATTGGAAAAACTTCACTTATATTTCACTGATCACAACTTGGGTCAATGGCCATATCTAGCTGCAAGCAGTATGAAGAATATTTTAATTGGACTTACAGTAACGTTTAAAAATATCAGGATTCTTTTAGTAATATAGAATGGGGAAATTAATGTTGGGTGGATGACTCACAGTATTTAGCAGACAGGTAAATAGCAGCTCAATGAAATCCATATTGGACTAAAGATTTGGCAACCCATCAAGAACTTGGCAATCAACTGCCATGACAGTTGAAAAGCCTGGAACTGGCATCAATATGTTGATGGAGAAAAGCATGGTCTGTCATGCAACAAGAAAGCAGTGGAAGAACTGAGCAACATCTTTAGGTTTCTCAGATCCACAGATCTTATTACCTAGTCATGAAAAAAAGGGAGCTTCATGAGAAAAATCATTTCTCTGTATATTACTAAAGAGCCAATTCTTTAATTTTTTAGATACCTCAATAATTATAAACATTAGTTTTCATGATATTTATTCTTCTTCTATGAACTATATGATTTTTTTGAACATAGTTTATGGTAGTCATTGGTGATTACTAGTTAAGGATGGTGGAGCCTTTTATTTAATTCTTGAGAAGAGCCTTTCAAAAGTGAGTAATGAATTTTAAATGCAGGTCATACTTAAGCCAATAAATGAACTTTAATATAGAACTGCCAAAGACATGCTAGTTAATAATTTTGCTAAGTATCCATATAATTTTCACAAAGAAAAGCATGATCTAGGTAATGTTGGGTAAGTGTCCTTGTCCCCATCCAAAAGACATCCTCAGGTGGCACTGTGCCTAAAATTACATCATTAGTGATTCATTCCTTTAGCTTTTCATTTTACATCTCCAGACTTTTTTTTAAAAGTACTTGGCTCTAGAATAGTAATAGTGATAGTATAGTGATAGTGATAGTGATAGTGATAGTTATAGTGATAGTGATACCATAACTATCTGTCACACATTGCTGTTTGTCCACATCTCTGATAACTTTCTTGGAGGCAGTGATTATTAAAAGTGGAATAAGGTATGAATCTTTTAAAGGCTCTTGAAATATGTTGTTAAATGGCTTTCTGGAACCATTACATTGATATAGAATGACATCAACAAAGATAGCTTGCCCATCTCAACACAAACTGGCCAGTATTTGATCACATAATTTTAAATGATTGCTGCTTTCATCAGTAAAAAAAAAATAAAATGATATCTTGCTGATGTTTTAATCATCAGTCCAAAGTTTAACATCTTTTTTGGCTTTTTAGGTATTGCAGTTTTTCTTTAGTGACTATTATGTTTCTGTTCTTTTGCCCATTTTTGGATATTGTTATCTTGAGTATGTGTTATCTTGATGTAAGTGTAACATCTCTTCCTTGTGACACCACCACCACCTTAGTCCTGTGGAAAGTAATAGAGAAAAATGTTGGCATGAGAAAGGGTACAGAAATCAGTTCTGAGTCTGGGAGAAGGTCCAGCATAGACCACTCTTGGTTTGAGGTAACTAGGTACTTGGTCCCTCTGCAGTGGCATTCTGAGGCTCTATTGGGCAGTAGGTAGGAGGTGATAAAAAAAATATGGAATCAGTTTTCATCTGCTAATTTATTGGGCAAACACTCCATAAAGATATACAAAAACTTCACCATAGATTGGAAAATTGGGCTCAATAATTTAAATAAAAACAAGCACCAGGTGACATAGAAGATCATCTGAAAAATGCCACCTTTCAAGCACTCTTATCCTGAGCTCTGCTCCCCTGAACAAAAAGGCTGGTCCATGAAAGCAGCTCAGATATGCTTCCTGTTAGGTCTTTCTCACTTCCATTCAATATGCAGAAAGACTAATGAAAATAAGTGCATCCTAAGAGACTTCTAAAACAGTTGTGACTCTTGAAACATGATATGATTAAAACTTTCCTAATACAAAAGAATGTCAGCAGTCACAATTTCTTCCACTGATTTAAGAACTACTAGAACATTTAATAGGAATATCTCATTTCCTTTAGGCAAATGTCTCTGTTTTCACAAGATATGGTAGTTTGCCAATCTAAACCATTTTATCTATTCCAATGATGGCTCATTGTAAAGATTATAAACTTCTAATATCATAACTAGTATGTCCAGACTGGAATTACACAGAGGTACAATAAATGCTTTCCCAAATAATTGTGTGCAAATAAACATTTTACAAATTTAATAATTTGAGGACTTTATACATCGTCACTGGTTAGGAAACTTACATTGTGAGTTTTATTTTAATGAATTTAAAGTGAAAACTATAGTGTGGCATTTGCAAAGCAAAGAATTATTTTCTAAGTAAAGAATCGTCACCGAATTTACCTGCAAACTGTGTGAACTTGCTTGAGTTGCTCACCTTTGTGGGGGCTCAGTTCCCTCATCTGTAACATGATGTATCTCTAAGACTCCTCCTACTCCAAAGTGCAAGTAATAGGATGTAGCAAATAGGGACAGAAGTTGGCCTTGTAAAAGCTCCACTCTTTAAAGGGTGCTACTTACTCTGGAAAAAGTCATGGAGAGACAAAGTTCATAGTCTAGAAATATATCTGCAATGGCCTTTTTTTACTTAGGCCTTTATGATAGCAACAAATATTAGATTAGAATAGCTAAGTCCAAACTATGAATTTTATTTTTAAGTAATTCAGTATTTATGAGCAATATTCCTAAAGAGGTTTGTTTCCTCTACAACATTCTAAAGAATGCCTCCTAATTAATATTATTTCTGCTTGACGATTATTGGAAGGTGGATATCTTCTCATTCTGTGCCCACCAACCTGGGGAGGTGTGGTGGTTTGAAGCTGTGTGCACCCCAGAAAAACATGTTTTTAAACTTGATCCATTTCTGTGGGTGTGAACCCATTTTAAGCAGTACCTTTTAATGCAGTTGCTTCAGTTAAGAAGGTGTGGCCCACCTCAATCAGGATGCAACTTAATCCTATTATTGATGTCCTTTGTATGTGGAATGAAATTCATACAGAGTGATGAAAAGCCACAGAGGGAACAGCCAGAAGCTGAAATCAATGGAACCCAGAAGAGAAGGGAGAAACCAGGAGATGCCACCATGTGCCTGCCATTGCTGCACATGCCTTACCATGTGACGAACTAAGGACCAAGGATCACAGCAGCCAACTCCAGAACACTGGTCTTCAGGAGAAAACATCTCCTTGGTGATGCTTTGATTTAGACTTTCCTTTAGCCTCAAAAGTGTAAGCTAATACAATTCCTAATGTTTAAACCAAACGATTGTATGGTATTTCCTTGAGCAGCCTAGGAAACTAAAACAGGCTGTGTCTGGATTTTGTGTTTTCACTATTCTAAATACTTCTCTGTATTTTAGAAAGGAGACTATGGGCAAGATTGCCTACTCTCCACATTTTGTAATTTGAAAGTTATCCATTGTGGTATCTGTATTAGCCACACCTCTTGGTTGGAAGTAATTAAAGTGGAAATTAGATGCTAAAGTAAAACATTTGTATCTATGTATTCCATATATAAATTATATAATGGGCAGAGTTGGAGCTGTACATAAGTGATGACTGCAATTCTTTCAGGACTCTTTCTCTCAATTACCATTTTCCTCCACATGTCAGTTTTATCCTTGGGTGTGCTTCCATATGATAGGAATATGGCCACTCTGGGGACATGTCCTTATAGATCTTGGGAAGAAAAGAAAAATCTCCAAGAAGAACTCTGGTTGGACTGGCTTGAATTACATGCCCACTCCAGGAACCCATCACTGTGACCAGGTGCATGGTGGATACTGATTGCTTAGCCTGAGGTGAGTACTCACTCCTGTGGTCAGAAGCAGGGCCACTTTCACCACCAGTTCTTTAAAAGGAAGGCAGCTGTGCTATTCCTGGAATAAGGTGTGCCAGGGGTCTGGGTAGACAAAAACAATGGATATTCATGTGAGAATCATGGTTGTTTCATGTGGATGACGATAATGATGCTTTTACTTATAGAAGACTTCACAACTTACAAAGCACTTTCACATGCACTGTGCCTGCTGGTCTTCACAGAAACTCTGTGAAAACCTATCATTATTATACCCATTCCACAGATTAGGACACAAGCTCAGAGTCCTGTAGCTAGCATGTGCTTTGTAGTATTTATCCTTCCAAACTTTAAATAGTATTTTCATGTTGTTACCATATAAACAAATGTGGTTCCATTATATTTTTTATTTTTACAAAAACTTTGTTCATATAATACAACAATGTTTATATGAACATTTTGGAGCAGGTACAAAAACTTAAAAAATATCCCCATAACCTTCTTTTCATTCCCTTTGCCAAAATTTGCAATTTTTCTTTCTGTTTCCCTAATTTCCAATCCTTTCTTGCTCACTGCCCAAACCTAAAGCAACCAGGAAGCATGCATCAACTAGTCCAGTTTCTTCTTCTTTTTCATGCAATTCCTCAAACCTGTAGCTGTCCCTGTGTAGAGTGATTAACTCTTGGTGGAACCAGTATTTTCTCTGAGGTTCTTACTTTTGATTCCATGATGTTTCATTAATTATGTCTTCTTTTTGTAGGTGTGAGAGTTTCCTGGAAGAATAGAAATGGGACAGATTTGTATTCAACTAACATTTCTGATTTGGGTTTTACCATTTTCCAATGTGTCAGGTAAGTAGACCCACTCTGAGTGGTATGGAATAAGAGGTTTATTCTGCTGCCTCTGTCTGTTGGTGACCTGAAGTTGCTATCAGTGAGCCAGGTGGGCAGCTGGGGAGAAAAGCACAGTGAGAAATGGAGGACAGCAAGGACAACTGGAACCCATGAGGACAAAGTGAAATCCACAAGCACAAATCTGAATCTTTCTCATTGCATCTAACCCTGTGGCCTATGACACAGGTGACCTGCCAAAGAATCTGGTGACCTTCTCTCACTGCACACACCCATGACTCAGGAGTTGGAGAAGCTGAAGACACAGAGAGAAGGCTAGTGTTGCTGCAGGCCTGGCTATAGGGACCCAGGCCATCTAGTTGAACCAACAGATCAGTAACACCCTATACAAGCTGCAGTGGTGCCTGGGACTCTGCACCAAATAAATTCAGAGCATAATGGCTACTTCTTCACTTCTGCCTTCCAAATCTCGCACATATTTCTCTTAGGGATAATCCTAACCTAGATTCATACAGGGAAGGAAATCATTGATAATGTAGTTGCAGCTTAGCAAAGTTGACATGGTATAAATCCACTACACCATTTGAGCTGGTTTCCTCATTTGTATGCAGGGTTATTACAGGGATTAAAATATTTTTAAATAAGTAAAGTACTTAGCACAGTCCCTGGAATTTAGTTGATGCTCTATAAATAATTATTTTTATTATACAGATATATACTAGGTTTGACTTCATGTAATATTCTGCCATCACTTGACAGGAAATTCTAATCCATTCCTTAGTAGATCCACACCTGACCATGGCTTCCTCTCATGCTCACCAATCCCCAAGGATCTCCCCTGAGGACTCTCCTTCCCCTACAGCGCTTTCAGTCTTGGGGATGGGATCTCCGTTGTTGCCTCCAAACCATTTTCCTTCCTTTCCCCTTCAACCCCAGCTCATTAAATATAAACCATTGACTTATAACCCCCTTTTGCTGCTGTTTCTATCAACTTGCCAGCCACAGCTCCTCATGCAGTGATGGTCCTGGTATCTGTCTTACTGTCATCCTCACCACTATGCCTGTCAAAATCCTGGATCACTTCCACACCTACATCAATGATTCATCCTATACCATTCATTTCTTCCATCTTTTCCTTCACTCCATCTGAACAACTTACTCTTAGAAATTACATTCACTGGTAAGAGTTTTGAAGTATCTATTTGAAGCATCTTTTACTCTACCTACCACCTCTTTTCCTTCTTCCTCATGTATTCTGGTGTTCCACTAAGAGACCATCCATTTGAGTTTCTAATTCTTTGGCATCCCACTCCTCTTTCCATCACACACTTCATGTCCTCATTTTCCTTCCCTACCCAACCTAGAATCTATGGACCACCAATATAAGTTCTCCATTTCACACCCCGATAAACCCCATGCATCTCTCTCCTTCTGTCATAATTGCCTGTAAAAAGCCTCAGTTATACCTGATGTTTACTCTATGCCAACACCCAAAGAAAATGCTGACAGGGCATTGGGCAAGATAGAAGCCATGGTCTTTTTGTGACAATCTCAAATGTGGCATACCCTCACATCTACTGTATTCTATTAAAAATGAATCAATAAATCCAGCCCACAGTCAAGGGGAGGGGATTATACAAGGGTATGACTATTAGGAGGCGGAGATCCTTGGAGGTCATCTTGGAGGCTGCCTACTGCACACAGGTTTCCAGTCAATGCCAATGGGAAACTTTCTGCCTTCATCTTATGTGACCTCTCAGAGATATTTGACACAATTGATTACCTCCTCCTTGAAACGCTGAGTTTCTAGGTTTCTGTGACAGCATGTTGGTTTGGTATATCACATTGTTGACTTCTTCTCCCCTACCAACCTCAAAATATTTTAACACCTGAAGATTCTCTCCTTGGACATCTTATCTTGATATCTACAATCTTTCCTCCACTGATCTCATTCTATCCCATGGCTTTAAGTAGTATATATAAGCTTACAAATCTCAAATCTGTGGCTCCACTAGTACTTTCCCATGAGCTCCTGAACCATCCATCCAACTGCTGAATCAACATTTATTTCCACTTTCATGTCTGATGGACACCTCAAACTTAGCATATCTGAGAAAAGAACTATTGATTCCTCCCAAGTCCATCTCCATCATCATCTCCTACTCCAAGTAAAACACCCTTGATTCTCTCCTTCACTCATACCAAGCAACCAGTCTATAAGCAAGTCCTTTTGGCCTCACTTCCAAAATATATTCAGAATCTTATCTGTTTGGCACTTCTCCACTTCTGTAGTCCTCATTTAAGCCACAATTCATTCTGCTTTGTACTCCTGTGGCAGTTTCCTGTCTCTGAGGAAAATCTAGCTAAGTGATTACCAGGGGGCATATGTACAGTTAGTTTATAAAGCTCATTTCATTAATTGTTACTTTATAAAGCTCATTTCATTGTTTATTTGCATGCTCAGGAGAGATTTGTGGTTTATGCATTTTATGGATGAAGAAACTGAAGCTTGGAGAAAATAAGTGACTGTGGCCCAAGGCTACACAGCAGCTAAGAGGAAGGCCAGAGACTGGAACTCACCCAGGAGCTTCCACCAAGGGATGCCTCCCTGGTCCAGGAGACAGTCTGATTTCTCTCAGTGATAAGGAGAGAAACAAGTGTCCAGGCAGACCAGGGGGAGGTGGAGGAAGAAAACATGTAGATTTTCCAATTAGAGAAAATCCTTCCCCTTGTTTCCCCCAAAACATCGCAATAAAGAGAAGTTCATCATTAATGATGCCCCAACCCTTCTGATGTTCCCATATCAGTCCAATGTATAAGAAAGTCACCCATGGATGCTGTTTTATCTTCAAGAACCCACTCTTCAGGTTTATGTAAGCTCACATCACATACAATTGAGGCATGAGCAGAGAGGGAAATGGGTAGGGGGTGTCACATTAAGGTGGGAGAACATGAAGGATGTGGGAATGGTTTTATAGCTTACAGTCATATTAGCTCCTTGGCCAATCATCAGAGTCAATTTAGCTTGTCTTTCTCTCTGACAAAGACACTCTTTTCCCCTTATCAATCTATGTATTTCTTCTCTCAAGACACTACCTTCAGTGAGAAGAGGGTCATTTTCCAAAATGGAGGCATATAGTCCCTGTCAAGTTTAGAACTCTAGATTCTGCATAACTCAGAGCACGCTATTTTCACTAGCAGTTCAGGTCATCATCTCCTTGTTTGGTGCAAGTGTCAGAGAATAGGAATTTTGATTGGAGGCTTGAGCAGGAGAGCGGTCATCAGGCAGAGAGCTGGGGATAAGCAGTGAACATTATTATGTTTGTATAACTATTATTGGATGCCTGGCACTATTCTAGGTGCATTAAATTTATTTATTCTTTTAATACAGTCTCTCCAACAATTATAAAAATAGATATTATTATCCTCATTTTGTAGATGAAGATGCTGAGTCTCTGAGAGTTTAAGCTATTGTTTAAGGTCCCACTGGTTGTCTCAGGATTGGGTTTGACCACAAGTGACAGGGACTCAACAGTGGCTAAAACAAATTGTGAGTTTATTACCCTCTCACAGGCCTCAGAGAGCTGGAATGGCAGCTTCACAATCATCAGGCATCGTGTTGCTCTGCCATCTTCCACACAAGGCTTCCATCTGCTTTCCAAGGTGGTTGCCCTAGCACCAGCTTTCATGGCCCCATATTTACCAGCTGGAATTTAAAAAGGGTAGCAGGCTTCTTGGAAGTTTCAAGTGCTACTTCTTAGAACCCATTGACCACAACTTCATTTCAAAGCCTCGCCTAGCTACAAGGGAGACTGGGAGATGTGGTCTATTGTGGGTGGTCAGGATTTATTTTACTGAGGAAGAAGAGCAAGATGGATATTGGAGAACAATTCACAGCCTGCCACAGTAGGGATGAGAACCCAGGGCTGTGTGGTTCCAGAGATTGTCACCTTTCCACCTACCAAACTGCCTCTTGAGGTCTTTAGCAGCCAAGGAGAGAAGGCAGATCTCCCAAGGCAGCTTGATCACATGTCCTGCAGAAGTCTGTGTGCCTCTGAAACTCAGTCTCTGACACACATGTTACAGGCTGGGTTTTATTTATTTTTATAGTTTTTTGATCCCTCAGCATTCTGAATGTTTTTATACACTCATCCCGTATGTTGTGATACTTTGTTTTCAGTTTTCCTTTATCAAATATAGGATAATTGGTAATATTTATGACATCAACAACCACATTAACAAACCACCCAGTCAGTTTATCTCCAGCACATTGTTTGGCATGTCACAGATGTCCAATAAGTATGTTTCTTGAATAGATGGATGGAAAGCCAACAGGTTTCCTAATTCAACATTCTTTTCCTTGATTTTAGATTAGTATGGCCTACCTTCTCAGCTAATCCCATTCCATTCAGGGTTGGTGTATTATTTGGTGTATTATAAAAGG
This sequence comes from Cabassous unicinctus, assembly GCA_029593785.1. Lineage (NCBI taxonomy): Eukaryota > Metazoa > Chordata > Mammalia > Cingulata > Chlamyphoridae > Cabassous > Cabassous unicinctus. Next base: position 54,527 of record JAQZBX010005799.1, read on the forward strand.
TTATTTGGTGTATTATAAAAGAAAAATAAGGGATTACCATATGCCCCAATCTCCACACCTCCCACTTTTCCCCACATTAACAACTTCTTTCATTAGTGTGGTATATTCATTGCAATTGATGAGCATATTTGGGGGCATTGCCACTAAGCATGTATTATAATTTAACACATGGGATAACATGGATGAATCTTGAGGACACTATGTTGAGTGAAGCAAGCCAGGCATTGAATGACAAATATTACATGACCTATTTGATATGAATTAAGCAAATTGAGCAGACTCAGAGAGCTAGAGTCTAGAAGATAGATTTACAGGAAATAGAAAGGGAGACCCCTATATTTTTTATGTGGCTTTTCTGTAACCTAAAGCTTCTTTGAATATGAGGTTAAAAAAAAAAGACACTTGGGGAACATACAGAAGAAATTGTAAACATACATAAAAGGTAACAGATCTTATGGTGATGAAAGGCACAATGCAAGAAATTGGGGGCTTTATTTTGGGGGATGTTTTGCATTACAGAAAAGTGACAACTATGGCAAGGAAGGGTCACTGGTGTAGGGTATTGGTGGTCAGGGGATATGTGGGGAAGGGTGCACCTAGGGCATGGCTCTATGGAATATGAATGTAGTCATGTGGTCATGGGGTGTTATCTCAGTGGGTTGAGACC